>JAQSVH010228282.1:0-13131 GCA_029448705.1 Adansonia digitata
TCCTTCTGAGCTTTTGTTATATGGGTTTACACTCAGGTTTGAGGGGAAGTTTATGGACCACAATGTTGGTTACTAATCTAGGCATGTCTTGGTAAGGCGAAGCAAACACATCTCAATATTCTTAAATGAGACTTATTAGTTTGGCTCGAGTTGATGGTTTTATAGAGCTTTCAATTTTAACTTCTTTTGTGTCTTCTTTCGTTCTAAGGTTTATGGTTTCGGTGGATTCTTCATGAGGTCATATCTACTTTTTTTTCCTATTCAATCAGTCTCAGCAAGTCTGTAGGCATGGGGTTCTCTTTAGAAATCTCTTTAGACTCAACCTCACTGACACAGATTGGTTATTTGAAATTGATTTTTGAAGTCTTAGTATGAACATTTCTGTCACCTTTATCAGGGTGCCTGAAAAAATGAAAAAAGAACAATATAGGTGGAAAAAATATGTAGAGAAAGCTCTAAGAGTTGGCAAGAACTATGAACACAAAGGATGAAATGCATAATGCTAAGTGATTTTCATTGATAATACTTAATAAAATATGCCCATACAAAGGATCTTATAATACTTTAGTCAGAAGCATATAGGTTTTGTTCATAGCATTACTTTGAAATATACTTGAACAGTACAATTTCAGTCTAAACAATCAGAATAAATCCTCGAAAGCATAGACTAGTCTTTGGGCTTGTCGCAGACATCTCTAACTCATCAATTGCATTGATGGAGAAATCCCCAAACATTTTGCTCAGTATGAGCATAACATTAGCAACGCCAATATTCATTTGTCCTGCTAGCAAAAATTTTCTTAGAGTGGTGGAAATATCATTGGTTTATACCCCATGACTTGTCCTGACAGATGGGCCATCCTTTTCTCATGATTTTTCTAAGCTTGTTCTCTTTTTTACTATGCACTGGGCTTGAATCCCAACCCTTTTTTGTCATCTAGTTAACAACTTTTAAGGCTTTTGCAAGGTGTTTTTTGAGTCCCTTTCTAGCCTGGGCACCCTTGCTAACAATTAACTTCAAACCCATTTAAGTGCTTTTCGATAGGCAAGGCTCAACCACTAGCAACCTCTCTTTAACATAAGTTGTTTTGATGAACTTAAAGGATTAGAAATAAAATTTTGGGATATCTTCATCAAGTTTGACATATAGGGCATCAGTTAAGGTAGCGTCAATGATATCTTTTTCTTTTTTGATACTGAAAACTTTATTCTCAATGATGACTATAACTTTTGGTGCAAAGACGATGGTACTACTCTCGTAGAGTGAATCCAAGGCCTTTCCAATAGGTAGTTGTAGGATGGATAATATCTATCACATGGAAGTCAACCTTATAAGTACATGGGCCTATTTAGAGTGGAATGGTGATGTTTCCCACAATATTTCTACAAGTTCCATCAAATGCTCTTATAACTATATGACTATTCTGGATATGAGATACGCCAATGGAGAGCTTGTTCGAACATGATAGGACATTACATTTAAAGTTGACCTATTATCAATGAGCACCTTGGATAACGTGGTGCCTTTACAGTATGTGGTGATGTGAAGTGCTTTGTAGTTTCCTCTTTCTCCATACAGGATTTCATCATCACTAAAAGGTATGTAATTGTTGGCAGTGATGTTGCTCACTGAGTGATCCAACTGACCTAAAAAGATGTCAAAAGGGACATAGGCCTCATTCAAAACCTTAAAGAAGGCATTCCTGTGAGCTTTCGAATTCAACAGTAGTGACAATATAGGTATCTTAGCAGGTTGCTTGTTCAACTAATTGATGATACTGTATTCGTTATGCTTAATGAACTTAAGAAATTCTATAGCTTCTTTCTCACTTATTGGAACCTTGACAGCTACTTGATATAAGTTTTTGGTTATAAACTTTGGTGCTTAAGGAATGGGAAGCATTTTTTTGTTGAGTTTCACTTCTCGATGCTGCTGGGTCATAACACTTGCCACTTTGAGTCAAGTGGCTTACCCGTGAAAGGTCAACATTTATAGCTTGCTGAGTAGATTCACTAGTGATCAAGGTTTTGCTTTCATAATTCCAAGGAACTGCTTTGTTGTCCTTATAAAAGAAAAGGGATGGAAGCTAAGTAATCATCTTCCATGCAGGCTGAAATGGGGGAGCTTTAGCTCTTTTTCGATTGTCGCATAAGTTCCATGGTCTTCCAACCCTATAAGAAGGATTGCTCCCTTCTTTTTCCACATTGTTGACAAACGATGTTCCATTTGTAAACTCAATATGCTGGGTTCGCTTTACCTTCATTCATCATCCTTTGAACCATAGCATAAAACTTTTTACATGTTTGAAAAGTATCACTGTAAACAATACAAAAATCACAAAAGTCATTAATTTTTTTCCTTATTGTTTGGCTGCATTAAGCAATTTAGCTTGCACCAGGATTTGCCAAACCAAATTCATTAGTTTTTTTACCTTCTTTATGTCTTCTATAGCCTCACAGTTTTCTTTAACAACCATTTTACTTAGTTCTAACTTGACATAAGTTTGAGATGAATTGGCTTTGGTGTAGAATTTTGGTTGGTGACTAGCCTTCATTTTTCCTTTCCTTTTGTCTTTGCAAATATTTTTTTTACTCGATTCATTTTTCATGGCCTCATTGATCATCCTATAAACTATGACTATCTTTGTGAAGCTTTTTAGGTAGATTTTTGCTACCTTTTTGTAATAAGGGGCTTGCAATGTGTCGATGAATATGACAATAATCTCTTTTTCTATCAACAAAGGATGAATCTGTGTAGCCTCCTCCATCCATCTCGAAGTATATTGCCTAAAACTTTCACCAGCATTTTTTTCCATCCTATAAGAGATAGATAACTTAAGATCCGATCATCGGTAGGCATCTTCTCATTTACGACATTAATAGATGAATTAATGTATTCATCCCACCCTTCATAGAATTCAATCTCAAACTAGTCCATCATCATTTGGATCATTTCTAAGAACGATGGATAGTGTTACAAATTATGCCCTGAACGCAGTGGTATCAAGATGTTTCAGTAGCATTTGTACTTTGATTTTTAACATTTGACACTCTTTCAGCTTCCATGAAAGCTTGCTAGACCTTGTTCATTGGGGTTTTGACTTTTGTAATACTTCTTTTGATCCAACAACTTTTCCTATCGATTATCGCATTTATTCTTGATTCAACATGATTAAAGAGTGGATTGGCTCTAACATCTGGTCCAAGCTCTTATTTGACCTTAATCACTTATTTCTAGCAGACCTTATAACTTTCTTTTAAATAAGGTGTAATTCTTAATAAAATAACCTTGTGCTCTAGCATAGCACTCATAGTAGAGATTCTCATTGTACAACTTGGGGTACGGTAGTGCTATTAGGTTTACGAATATTGGGGCCACTAGTTGACGTACCAATAGATAAGGGTAAATCTCTTTATAGGAATAAGGGAGCGGCTTAAAGTGCTCCCTTTCTCGAGGTGCTTGTTGACTGTGTAGAGCTCTGACAATGTTCATGTTGCAAGGTTATGCACTTTAGGCTACATTCTAAATGGGATTCGATGTAAAGCTCATTGTTAAAGCTAGCCCGATAGCATGGACTGGTTGTAGTGCTAATGAGTAGGGTGAAACCCTAATTTAACATGTTCAAGAGGTACACGACTTGCGCTTAATATGAATTTTGATTAAATCTAGCATGATTTTCATTAATAGCATTCATTTCCTTATCCTTGCCCTTATTCATTGACTTCTTAACTAACCCGGATGATTCTCTGATAGATATCCTACCACTTTGAATAGCATTCTGAATATTTTACTTGATACATCCATATCAGTTAAATTTTTCATCATGTTTCCTACTAGTTTTTTGCAGTAGGGAGCTTGTAGGGTGCAGACAAACATGATCGTCATTTCTTTTTCAGTCAAAAGGACATAAACTTGAGCTGCCTCCTTTCTCTAACTCAAGCATATTGCCTAAAGCTCTCAGAGCCTTTCTTTTCCATGTTCATGAGGGAAAGATGATATAGGGCCCAATCAGACACGTGTTTATATTGATCAAGGAAAGCGCAAGCTTGGTTTAGCCATGCATGAATTCTTGCATGGTAACATCCTACGTACCATCGAATAGCTGCCCTAGTTAGACTATCTTGAAAGTAATGAATTAGTAGTTTCTCGTTCTTTTCATACTCAATCATTTTCAATAGTACATGCGAAGATGGGCAGTACGGTTGGTAGTCCCATTATACTTTTCAAAATTTGGTACTTTGAATTTAGGTGAGATGATGAGACTGGAAACAAGCCCCAATAACTTCATGTCCATGATCCTAGATTTATCGCATCCTTTAATAGCTCAAAGATGATCCTCTAATGACTGATACTTGTTTAAGTCTTCATCATTTTCTAAGGACCTCTTTGTTTTCTCTTACTCCATTTGCTCATTGAGTTTAAGGACCAGGGGCCTTGCTGGTAAAGAGCTAATGCCTTAAAATCCTTGAATTAAATGGGATGCTGTTGTAGGATTAATGTAAATGAATGGCTGAGTTGAATAGGATGTTCGTTGCCAGAGGATGTTTCCCATGCAATGCCTCTTCCTAGGCATTACTGGCTTTGGTACCACTATTCAAATTGCTTTCAAGATTGCCTAGTTCTTTCCCTGCATCGACTATGCTTGTTTGCCCTTTTTCTTTCAATGCCTCAGACAACAACTTCGTTACTTTAGCAATCAGAGCTTGGAATTCCTTATTCCTACAAAGTGATTGCTCTTGATACTCCCTATACATGAGTTTAAGTTTTTCAGTGCGGGCTTGGTGATTTTTTTTCATTACTTTTCAACAATTGTGAGTGTTATACTGATGACGAACTATAGCTTCCATGTTTTAGAGCACCTTTACCTTGAATTATTATTGAATTAGGCTTTTATGATATGTTCATGCATTTGTTTGATGTAATGAGAGTGAATATATGATCATGAAGATAAATAAATGACTAAAACAATGAAAAAATTAGGTTAATCATGCAAATGTAAAAAAGACAATTGGATTAAGGGGCAGCTCCACCAATAGCATCTTTCTTAAATCAACAAAATGTCTGGATTACATATGATTACATTCAAACATGCCTAACACAATTACGTTGCCTGATTACATGGTCTGAGAAATACAACAAGTCTTGCTCATGAGTTTCAGTAGGTAAGATATCACGTGTTAGGGATCGAGCTACATCTATCATGTTCTCAGCCTCTAATTAAGCTACTTGACTCTGCTAAATGAGATGGCGATGATGGTCCGATAGTTTTGGCACACGTGATCAACCATTTGAAGCCATTCTTGCTCCCGTTATTTAGAGGCTCTCACCCGTGCATTAACGTGCTCTTGGCAGGCTTGAAGAAAATATTTTAAATCTTGAATTTTTAGTGTTAGAGCTTCATTTTTAGCTTGGTTTTCTCTCAAATCCTAGACTCGAGCTTGTAACCGTTCATTCTTTTATCGGTAAGTTAATGCAAAAGCATAGGTTCTACCAAGTTTTTCCCTATTAACCCTAGCCATTTTTCTCCATTGATGTAGTTCCTTTTCGAGAGTAGCAATTTTTGTCCACCACTTAACTGATGACTTTCTAAGTCTTTAATACTTGCTTTCTTTATTGAAGGCCGCATAGTTTTTCTTTGAACTCTCGAGACCCTCATTGAGGTAGTTTTTCTCTTTGATAGCCCTGTCTACCTCACCATCCTAGAGGTAGAGGTCCATTTCAAATTGAATATTTTCCTCATTTAATTGGGTAATCTCTTTGGCAAAGGTCATCTTTTCTTATTCAAACTCTCGCTTGAGCAATTTAATCTTGGAAGGAAATTTGTTAACTAGTATTTGTAATGTCCTAATGCTAACGGATCCTCTATTCATCATATCCTAGGGGTCATACTATTCCCTTTCCAATATCTTTCCATGCAACAGGTTTGTTTCCATGCATGAAAAGCTAGCTTAACTTTTGACTTGTAATCGGGCTTACCATAGTCAAAATCCCACAACTTTAGGTCTTGGATGAAAGGGATGAATTGATGGCACTAGAATTGTCAAAGGACTAAAAAAGGCACGTAGCTAATGCTTCCCCATAATCCCATGAGCCGTACACAACTGTAATCTTTGCACTGGTATATGATAATTATGGGGAAAACCAAAAAGGCCTTCCATGTTACCTTTTCCCCCTTGAGGTCTAGAATTTCTAGATCCATTATTTTTCTGATTTGTCTTGAGGCCATTCCTCCTCAATTACCTTAGAGATAGGGCTAAAATTGGGTAAAAAGTTGTATGACATCCAATTTTTTTGAGACAAAAGTGACTGATAAGCCAAATATGAACGAGCGGTGTACATCCGATAAAGCAGCTTGTACCCATTTTCTTACAAAAATTAAGAGTTCGAATAGTTTAGGCAACAATGGTTGGTGCAAGATTGATTTTGCAGAATAAACGAGAAAAGACATCTGTTACCATAGCTTCAACATAGCTTAATGTCTTTGGGAATATAGCCAAAATGTAGTATCTTGGATTTTTCAGATGTCAATGGTACCCCCATTGCTTTTTTCAAGCTAGCTCATAAGATGCATTCATCATTCTTTTTTGTTTTGATATGACTTTTAATCTAAGACTCTATTGCCTTGAGGATTTGAGCTAATCTTTTCTTGAAAGTTAGAGGGTTCAAAGCCTTGCAGTATATTTTATCAACCTTTGCTCTCTCAATATTAACACAGTGTATTCATCAATCATGGGGACCAAATCTTTATGACTAAAATTAAAACACTGATATGTTGAATTCTAAAACTGAGATGCTACTCATAACAAGCTAACATCCAAATGGACTTGGAGCAAAAAAGTAATATCTTTGTATGTCTTAGTGAATAATTCCATTTTGGTATTGTCCCAGCTGGTCCATGTAGTACTCAAATCTTGCCAATCATTTTGATGCTACCCTATTTTGGTCCTTGCACACATTGTTGAGATATACCCAAGTTTAAGGACATCCCCATCTTCACACTGTTGGCATTTGAGCATGCTCAGACTTCTTCAAAATGCTTCAGCTCCAAAGTGGACTGTTACCATGATAGACACCCCTTGATCAACACTAAACCATTGACTAATTGTCCTATAGTGATGGTGATAATGATGAAATGATGCATGTGTGAAGAAGAAAAGCAAAAGGGAATGAGTTCATAACCAATGCGAAATAATAGGCAAAAGATAAAGAAATGAAAGAATAGCAATAAAAGTGTATCACAAAATTTGCCTTGAGATTGGGAGATACAATGTCTAAGCGCAGACATGATGATCATGAATGTTTAGGTATTAAACAGATACCATAACAGCATGTCCATATTAAAATTGTCTCTTCATGAAGTAACATGATACCCTATAAGGAGTAAGACTGATTGTTTAAACGGTGACATTCATTCATCACCAACTATGTTAAGTACATGCTAAGCCATCATTCGGGGAACATGACAACTTATTTCGATCAGATATAACTATTTTAGGATGGCATTACAGGTAATGGCATTCACTTATCCTCACCCACTAATTAAAAAATATTTGCCATCAAATTTAATGGCATATCCTAAAAGAATGATAATGAAAATAAGGATGACAAATAGAGGTGATAATGTTCATCCATCATTGCCCATATAACCATGGTATATAGGAGTAAGGGTAAGAAACATTTCCCTAAGTGGTCCTACTCATCGGGTTATTCTAGCAGCATCCAATACGGTTTGACATGGTTTAACTCTTAGGGTTCACTATATGGGTTTAAGTTGACACTTATTTTGGTATTCGAATCATTCTTTTATTCGGTAAGGATAATTAAGGCACCTTGATCCTAGGCCCATCGCAGGTTTAGTGGAATAGGTTTGATCTGATGGAAGTATTTCCCTAAGCAAATACGGTATGGGTACTCATGAGAAACATATGTAATTTACAACCAGAAAGGTCTTGCCATGCCTATGCAGTGGAATCGCCAAACTCTCAAGCTCTTTAGTGGAATCGCCAAGCTGACATCATGTGCCTGCCATAAAACTTTGAATGATCTAAACAGCTTAGTGTGCTCAACTTAAAGATAAATGATGGTTGGTTATGGTCGAGCCTTTAAGTTATCCCTTGATTGGGATTTGGATTAGGTGTAACAATATGAAAGGGAGAGACCATTAGTCAAATCGCTCATCCAACTAGTTTAGAATAACCATAATGAAATGGCCATAAACTTGGAGTCACAATCGATCATTTCAAGCTAGGCAGGATTAAATGCCATGGAAAATAATATTCTAAGTTACGAAACTCAAAGCATTGATTTCAAGGTCTATAAAGTCCAGAGATTCATTATTTGGATTCAAGAGTTGGTTACGCATGGGGAAGGACTAGCACCTCTATGACACCCAAAATCGGTACCTTCTAACTATGTCTCGCTTAGGTCTCGACCTAATTAGTTCCATTTTTGTCATTATTTAGAGGTAATTCCCTTTGACGCATGAAATTTTGCAAACTTGTAGATCCAGGTTTTTAAAGAAAATCAGATCACCTATACACCTTGGAGGTGTAAAGAACATATGGATTTTTATGAAAATAATGTCCATTTTGGGTTTTGAAAATTTGGATATTTCATATTAGGCAGTGAAAAAATACTCATATAAAGCATTACCTTACAAATTTTATTGGAAAACAAATTTTAAATATGAATGCACGATAATTACTACAAACAGAAAATGTGTTACTAAGGCAGAAAAGAATATAATAATTTTATAAACAAACAATCACAGGCTAAAGAGCGTAAAAAGGAAGGGTGATCGAAATATGTCTCATAATTGTCTTTGATCATTGGAGAATAACTAGGATGACAATTTAGATATAGGTTTAGATTTAATGGTAATTTACAAGAAAAGAAGATTTTAATTAAAACAATCCAGGGCATTTGGAAGGTAAAAGATTTTTAGATTTTTTTTTTTAAAGTGGGGCTGGAGTATCCCCTTGGAGAGGTGGGGTAAGAGTATCCCTAAAAATAAAGTTAGAAAAATATTTAAGAATAAAGAGAAAATTTAGACTTTTAATGAAAAATAGAGTTGGAGTATCCCTTTAGAATAGTGAGGCTGGAGTATCCCCAAAGATGAAAATTTTTGCTGGTTTTAAATAAGGATTAAGAATCTTCAAGGTGGATCCAAAAGGAAAAGTTAAGTTTTGAGTTGAAAACGGGGTTGGAGTATCCCCTTGGAGCAATGGAGTTGAAATATCTCTATTAGCGATAATTTTAATATAAAGGAAAAAGATATCTAGGATGAAACCATTTTTTTTTTTGTATTTTAACCTTGATCCGAGTCTAAAGGGCTTGTGTTGTGGGGAAACTAATCGGGTGCATTTCAAGACATTCGAATGTTTCTATAAAAGGAGATTAAGAAATTAAGTTAAAAATAGGGGATAAAATCATGTCATCTCCTTTCCTGAATTTATTTTGGATTCGTCTAAAGGCTATAGGCAATGAATAAGGCATCATTAGAAAGATGACTTGATAAGATTTAATCTAAGGATATGCCAAAAATCCTAGAAAATCACTTTTTAAAGCGAAATTAATTTTTGAAGTTGTCTATCCTAACATTGGGAGCATATGCAGGGGAAAAGATATATCGAACTTTGAAAAATTATTTTAGGCTCATCCAAGGTTGTTAATTGTGAACAAGACCTTTTTGGAAAGGGAATTTGGTAAACTTTTTATGAAAAATATTTAAAGAATTTAGAAAAATCACCTGTTAGGCCAGAATGGCCCAAATAGAATATCGCATGCCAGTTCCAAGAATCCTAGACAGCAAAAGTTTGAAAATTTATAACTCTCTCATCCAAGATGGTTCGAGGGTGGACAAGACACCTTTGGCAAGGTACTTTGATGTCCTTTAAAGGAAGAGCATGAAAAAAAAAATCAAGGAAAATATTTTATGGTTTGAAAATGATTTTCTAGACTTAGATTAAAATACTGCTAGAGCAAAATAGGGGGCTACTCGATATTTTTAGTTTTTTTTTAAAATAGGTTAGGCTTAAGACATCTGAATATCTATGACAGAAAGTAACATGGGCATTACAAGTTCATTCGACAATCTCAGAGTAGTTTGGGACAATGAAACAACCATTGATCACATCACTAAAGGGAATATTAGACTTAAGATCAAGGCTTAGTATTTTAATAACTAAATGAGGATTGTTTGTTTTTTTGAAAAATAGCATCTTTGAACTTATTTTACCAAGAATCCAAAGCCGAAATATTTGCTCTATCCCCAAGATCGGGAGATCAATTTTATGAAAACATTAAATCTATACTATTCTTAATCCGTTAGAGGTAGCATGAACTTAACTTAGAAATTTTTCTGAAAATCGGGTTTCAAGAAATGATAAGCATTTTTGACAAGGATGCCATGAACAAAATACAATACACAGAAAGATAAACATGGACTAAACATGCAAACATACAAACATGGCATTTTGATATGGAAATTGGTGATAAAAAATGCAAGAAGAGGGCAAATAATATGCATAAAAGCGATATGACCATATTTAAACATAAGAATTCATGCTAGAGTTGTCAAGACAACATTTTTATGTCATGGGACTCCTTAAAATACAAGAAAATGCATGATCATTCATGAGGCATGTTAAGTTGAATATTTAAATATAAGATGAATATGTGAATATAAAAGAAACATGGCAAGAAATGCATGAACTGAGGATGTGATAATGATGAAGATGAAGCATGGTATATTTACATATCCAAACAGCATCAAGGTATCAAGAGGATCCTCAAGATCCTAAGACTACCACAACCAAGCCAATAATAATGCATAAGTCCTAGGATGGTTATGGTAGCATAAAGAGTTCACTAAAATAGTGTAGATGATAAAAATAAAAAAGTATGGAAAAAGGTAGAAAATATACAAAAAAGCTTAAACTTTTTCTCCCATTCTGAAACAGTGACTTTAACCTCAATTCCTTTTTTTTCCTATTATTTAGCCAAAAAAAATTAAAGGAAAAAGCTTCCTAGTAATATAGTGGCTGATGTGGTGTTTTAAGGGTGAAAATGTGTGAAAGGTTAAGATTTTGGAGGTTTTCTAGTGGTGGTTTAGGTAGCTATGGGAATGAAAGAAGGTTGATGGTGCAAGGTGTCGTAACATACCCCTAGGTGGACCCTCACAGATCTATGGGTGCACACGACTTAAAATATTTTCCTGACTTGGAAATATCTTCTTGACCGAGACTTTTTTCTCACGATGTGATGAGAACGAGAATATACAGATTCTCAATTTATGATACAGTGAAGGGAACCATAAGACGAATCGCTCATCTTATTGGTTTCGGATGACCATCATGAAATGGCTAACGTTTGGAGTTGCCACTGATTATTTTAGGCTAGGCATGATCGGATGCCTATTGAAAGCTATGTTTTGAGTTACAAAACTGAAAACATCGATCCTATGGTCTACTCAATACAAAGATTCATCATTTAGGTTTAAGAATTGGTTACGCAGGATGAGGTATGAACCTCCTTGTGATACCCGCAATTAGTACCTTACTAGCTATGTCTTGTCTCGATTTCAATTTTTTCGATCCTAACTTGTTATTAGTTTGATATAACCTCTTTTAATGCATGAATCTTGTAAATATACAAATCCAGGTTTCGATGAAAAAGATTTAATCTCATGTACAACTCAGAGAGATGGGGATATAGAGATTTTCAATAAAATAACCTCTGGATTTTACTTTGAAAATGGAATATTCCATTTTAGGCACTGGAGAGATACCCACATGGAACATTACCTTTAATTTTATTTGGAATGATTGGAAACATGAATGCAAATAATCATCATGAAGAAATCACGTTAGTAAAGCAATAGATGAAGTAACATATCATGATCATTCAATGCAATGATAAAGAAAAAAGATGGACTATTGGAATTTATCTTGCAATAGGCATTAATTATTTGCGAATAATCGAATCGATAATTTTCAAGATGCATATGCATTTCTTGATTAAACGATGTTTGTTTGACATATTCATGGAAATCCAAAAAAGAGGAAAAAAAGATTAATTATAGTTGAAAGATAGTGTTAGAGTATTCCCTCGGAAAGATAGGGTTAGAGTATCCCCATGAATGGCAAATAAATTTTGACAAAGGAAGATTTTTAAATCTTGAGAATTTTAAGAAGCAGGGTTGGAGTATCCCCTCAAAAGGTCATGGTTGGAGTATCCTGTGGATGAGAAATCATTTTAACAAAGAAAGATTTTTAAATCTCGATAATTTTGAAGAGTAGGGTTAGAGCTTAGAAGGTTGGGGTTGGAGTATTCCCTAAAGCGACACCTTTGACACTTTTTAGAGAAGTCAAGTTAGTAAACATAATTTGACACAACTTTGTGATTTATGAAATGTGTAAGCATTTCGATAACTTTTGGCAAAAGAAATTATTGTGAATAAGGATGATAAAGATGTAAAATATGTTTGTGCCTTGATCTGAGCCTATGGGAGATCAAAGCATGTTCTCGAGTCTGATCGAGGTGATACAGAGACATTCAAATATCTCAAGATGAAATTCGGGAAAACAACTCAATTTTGACCATAGCCGAAAACAAGGGATAAAGCAAAAAAAGGGGTATTTCTTAGTTTTTTTATGTTTATGGGTCCAAACTCAAGTCTTTGAAGTTCAAACGTGTATGACTGAAGGGAAAGAGTGGCATGAGAATCATGAACTCATTTGCATAGCCCCGAAGTAATTTGGGATGATGAAATAACTCGTTGATCATACCACTCAAGGTATTGACTCAAAAACGAGGCACAAATTTTTCGAGAACAAGTGTAAGGTCATTTTCATTGCAAAATCAGAAGATTTGAGTTTATTTAACCAAGATTCTATATCTGAAAAACTTAATTTTCTCCAAGACATTTTGCTAACTTTAAGGAAAATGCTAAATCAATGCTAATCCTTATTGGTTAAGGTTAATATGCTTGGCTGGGGGAGGTTGAAAATCAGTTTTTGACAACCATCAAACAAGCATTCTGACAAGAGGCAGAGAACAAACATACAAGGGGATGACACATAACATGAATGGGGATGCTAACTTTACCAATGGTCTAGACAAAGGAAATG
>JAQSVH010228324.1:0-13127 GCA_029448705.1 Adansonia digitata
GTTCACAAAGCGTGAAAATAACTATTCAGCAGTAGAAAAGTTATGTTTGTGCTCTGACCTGGATCATCTAGAGTTTACGGTAATACATGCTATACCATACTAGATGGCTGATCACCAAACTCGATTCCAATAGGTATTTTTGCAAGGCCCTTGCCTTGTCAGGAAGATTAGCTAGGTAGAAGTTTACTCTCCGAATATGACATTGAATACATGAACTAGAAAACCATCAAGGTTAGTAAAATAGTAGATTTTTTGGCAAGCTGAGCAATGGATGACTATTAACCTTTCGACTTCAAATTTCTTAATGAAGATCTAATGTGCATATCCAAGATAGAAGACACTGTCAATTGCAATTCATCTTGAAGAATGTACTTTAATGAAGCTTCAAATGCATTAGGGCATGCAATTAAGGCAATTCCTATCTCGCCTAATGAAAACTACTACCCGTTCACTAAAAGATTAAACACTGATTATACTATTAATATAGCTGAAAACGAAGCCTACATCATATGGCTCCAAGCCACCATTTGAAAGGGCATTAAGGTTTTAAACGTATTTGAATATTTGACCCTAATCGTCTACCTACTGAAAGAAGAATGGCAAACAGTGATGCAAAATAGATGCATTACGAGAAGTTGATCTTACAACTAAAAAAAATTTGATAATATTAGCCTTAAGCAATGAGCTTGGGAAAAGAACTAAATAGCTGATGCCTTGGCCATGTTGCCATCCATGATTAAAGTGATTCAAGAATTGAATGTTGCTACCACTCAGATAAGCATTTATATAACTTCTACACATTGTTAGAATGTCAAAGAAGAGCATAACAGCCCACCATGGTATCATGACATCTTTCTATACATCAGAGATTAATAATACCCCAAATATACTATTGAAACTAACAAAAAAACCATTCAAAAAATGGCTATGAGTTTCATTTAGATGGTCAAATTTTACATAAAAAAAGTTAAGACAAGTACTACTCTAGTGCATGGATGCCTCTAAAGCGAAAAGAATTCCTAAAAAGTCCAAGAAAGAATCTAGTACATATGCCAATGGACATCGAATGGCAAAACAAGTTATCTAATCAATCTATTATTGGTTAACTCTTGAAAAAGATTGCATTGACCATGCTTAAAAGTGCCATAAATTCTAAATCTATATGGACAAAATCTATGTGTCACCATTATCTCTGCATGTTATGATATCTCTATGGTTTTTCCTATATGAGGCATGGATATGATTAGACCAATCAACCTGAAGGCTTGTAATAGACATCGCTTCATTTAGTTGTTACTGATTATTTCACCAAGTGGCTAGAAATGACTTTTTATGCCAATATCACCAAGTCGATTCTATACAAATTTATGAAGTGAGACATCATCTAAAGATATGGGCTTCCCAAAGAAGTCAAGATAGAATGTGTGCAACTTGAAAAACAAGATTATGCAAGCAATTTACTTCTAATTTAAAATTCAATGTCATACCTTAGTGTCCTACCTCAGTCCTCAAAGAGCAGGGAGTTCACCTCCTCAGTCCTCAAAGAGCATGACATTTACCTACTTTAGTCATCAAAAAGCATGGCACTTACCTATCTTAGTCCTTAAAGAGCAGGATGCTTGGTTATCTCAGACCTCAATGAGCTAGATGCTTACCGAGTTTGTCTTCAAAGTGCAAGATACTTACCTACCTCAATCCACAAAGAGTTGACACCTATTGAGACAAAGCCTATAGTAGCTGGTGGTGCCTGTTTGGGGGGTTAAACCTAGGAAACCACCAACCTGTAAGAAGGTTAAACCCTACAAAACTCATTGAAATTCACTTATCAGTTAGGACCATTGCTAATATACTCAGTTTATCTCAACATAATACTAACTAGGTCTCTATTTCTTTGCAGGCACACATTACCATCATTTTCCTAAACAAAATGGTGTCTATTTGTCTTTACACTATTCCTAGTGGCAAGTACCAACCAAAAAAGGGTAACCATAGACACATCATTTTGTCTGGGCCAATTTCTAGCATCTTGGGGCATAATCAAAAGATGATAGCATCAACAAATAAAAAATAAAAATAAAAATGAGGAAGACTCTCAGGTTATGTCTCGTCAGCACTATTAGGTGATATAGCGCTAGGTGAAAATTTTTTTTAATAAGGCTTCAAATGCCTAAGGGCCTATTAAAGAAAAATGTAAAAATGAGGCATGAAAGGTTACTATTTAAGGTTTCACTGAAGTCATTCAAATGAGCACAGGTCAGTTTCCCACTATTTATGGCCAAGATAAGATATTTAAAAGGCTTAAAAGTACATGCAAGTCACATTGGTGCAAAAGTATTGACACAAAGCTTTCACATTGCCAAAAATTTATATTTTCATTAGTAGTATCGATACAAGAGGGTTGGTATCTAGTTATAAAATATGGTATTAATACTTAGAATGTTTGTATTCATACAAGCCTTAGTAGTAGTTAAAAGTTGTGATTTTCAATAAGCAAGAGGATCGATACAAATCCATGAAGTATCAATACAAGGCTCTAAGTCTCATGACGAAAATAACTTTTTTCTCTTGGTATCGATACACACTTCATTGTATTGATACTTCTATAAAAATTACCATGTGTATGGATACAACATATTTTGTATTGATACATCATGGATTTTTGCCCAATTTAAGCCATTTTTTAGCCCTCAAAAATATGATTCAAACATGTTTCTTGCACCAAAAATCATCATAATTCATATTAAGCCTTAGTAATGGGCTTATTATTGGACTTAAAAAAAATTTTAAAGCCTGAATAAGTAATGAAAAGGGTTGTTTTCCTGAAATATATAGCTTGTTAGAGGGCATCTCTAGCTTTTCTCTAGTTGTAGGCAGCCACAACCTTTTTGCACCACTAGTCTACATGATAGAACCAATGGCAATAAGGATAGTTGATCATAGTACCTAGAGTTTTCTCCTAGTACATAAGGGAAAATCCCATAATGCCCTTGTTTTGTCTCTAAAAAGCATTGGTTAAACCTTGAATTTAAAAAAGGCCCAAAGCTAGCTCAGTAGAGGAAGCAATTTTTCTAGCAATCTTAAAACACCTCTATCAACCTCAAGCCCTAAAACAGTCCCAACAAATACTATTCTATTGCCTTTCACCCTTAATCTTTCTCTATTCTTATAGTTCCTTAAAGTCACCACCAAAAACACTTTCAAGCCCTCTATTACCTTTATCCATCCTCTTAAAGCTTCCTTCCATCAACACCCTAGCAAAAAACTTTTTTTTATCATTTCCTTGCTTATCAACATCAAGAAAAGAAAAAAGTTAAGTCCAAAGTTGTTGCTCAAAGAAAAGGCTAAAGCTTAAGGCTTTTGGCATATTTTCTCACCTAGTTTTATTTTTTTCTCATTTTTGGCACTTGCATCATTTTAGTGAACCATTTACACTGCCATGACCATTCTAAGATTCTCATGTGTTATTATTACCTTGGCTATGGTAATCTTAGGATCTTGATGTTCTTTTAATGCCTTGATGTTACTTGGTAGGCGAAATATCTTTTCTTTCATTCTGTTATCAAAGCAACCTCTTTCATGATGTTTCACCTATTTTCACATACTTAACACATACTTAAATGTTTTTCCTAACATGTATTGAGTAGGTTCTTGCATTTGCTTGCATTCTAAGGAGTCTCATAGAACAAAAATGCTATCTTGAAAATTCTAGCCTAGTTTTGTTTGCTTAAATATGTTCATGTCATCTTCCACAGCATGGTTTTTTATGCTATTCATGGAGTTATCATTTCTATGCATCTTATTTGTCATTTCTTTGCATTCTTGTCATCTTTTCCATGTCAAAACACCATTTTTGTATGTTTGCAAATGTTATTCCTATTCATCTTTGTGTATGTTGTATTTTGAAAATAGAACACTTAGCCTCAAAATCCTTGAATCCAAGCATGAAAAATTTGATTTCTGCATAATATTGGAATATCAATGCAATAGACAACATTGAGTCCATGTTAATCCCCATTTATTGAGGTTAACATGGCCTTAACTTAAGGATTTTAGAAAAATAGATTTTTTCTTACAATAAAAAAAACATTTTGGCAAACATTTGATGATCAAAACATAAAATGCTCATGACAATAAACATGTTAGGCATGTGTATATATGTAAAGATGACATTTAAGCATGGGAATGATGACACAAGGTGAAGATATAAGCATGAGAATGCATGAAGATGATAGCTAAATGTGTGACATCAAGAAATATGCCAAGGAAATGATATAGACATGCTTGAATAGAGAAAAATGCTTGTTGGAATTTTATGATAGCATTAAAACACATTATCAAGATAAAATAAGCTCATAGTAATGAAGAAGCATGATAAAGCAATCTACAAAGCACAAAACCAACCTAAGTCTACCACATCCAAGGCCGTAAAATGCATGAGAATCCTAAGATGAGTTCATGGCCAGCATGTTAGAGCTCATTAAAACGATGATAAATGTAAAAACAAGTAAGTGAATGGAAGAATGGAAAATATACCATAAAAGCTTTGAAGACCTTATTGGTGATGTTAGGTAGAAAATGCTTTGAACTTATAGCTTATCTTTTAGCCTTCCTATGTTATGCTTTCAGCAAGAAAAGTGGGTAAGAATGAGTTTAGAGTTTATTATATTAATAAAGGGATGCTTAATGAGGAATGGTGATGGTTATAAAGGATTTTAGGTGGTCATTGGAGAGGTTAAGAGGGAGCTACAAGAATGAGTTTTTTAGAGTATGGAGGCTGATGCAAAAAAAATGTCAAAGGTTTTTTTCAGTCGAGCTCATAACATATCGTACATAGGATTCATTGTCAGGCCTTAAAAACAAGGAAAAGTAGGGCATTTAGGTTATTTACGGTAGACAAAATGGTGACTTATGGTATCATAGAAAAACCTTTTAGCATTCTATTGGCTAAGACATAGCTTTGGCAATAGTAACAAACCATGCATCGGCTGGAACTATAAGTAATGTAAAGCTTGCCCTCCATCAATCAACATATTCTCATGAAATGCCCTTATAACATGCTTAATGAATGATACAAATAAGTTAAAACCCAATGTTTATGCCCAAGAATGAAGTCGAAATGATTTGTATGAATTTGTATCTAATTTTAGATGATTTTAAGGCCAAAGTCATGGCCAAAATGGAGTTCTAGTGTCATGGTACAAAAATGTGAAGATGGAACAAAATAGACAAATTTTGGCCTTGTATATCGATACAACAACCTTTATATCAATGCACAAGATGAATTTGACCTTCCAATGTTGATATAAAGTTTCTTGTGTTGACATCGAAAATAGATTTTTACTCATGTAGACACCTATTTTGTCTAGGCCATCATCTATGACATCAAAGGTCATTATCTTAGGTATCCTTAGAGTTATACGCATGAGCACGACTCAATTTCCTATCATTTTTTACCAAAGTAAGATAATTCAGAGAGACAAAGGTACGTGCAAGTTATATTGGTGCATAGGTATTGATACTAAGCTCTTACATTGCTAAAAATTCAAATTTTCACATGTAGTATTGATACAAGAGGGTTTGGCATCGAGATTTAAGGTTTAGTATTGATACTTACCTTGTTTGTATTGATACAGGCCTTGGTAATAACTAAAATTGTGAATTTTGGTCAAATGTATCGATACTCAAGTAATAGTATTAATACAAGCCCATCTACTATCTATACATGGCTCTAAGTCTCGAGACTAGAAACATTTTTTACTCTTGGTATCAATGCATGCTTCATTGTATCGATACTCATGGGCAAAAGTACCTTTATGTATCAATACAAAATGTTTTGTATCGATGCACCAAGACATTTTTGCCTAGCTTAAGCCATCATTCAGCCATTGCACCATAAATCTAAAAATTTGACTCAAATAATTTTTTGCACTAAAATTCATCAAAACTTTATACGAGACCACAGTTTTGGACTAGTGATTGGATTTTAACAATTTTAGGCCTAAATAACCAATGACAAATGACATTTTATGAAATTATGCAAGCTATTAAAGGGTAAGACTAATTTTTCTTAATGCTCAGCTACATGAAACAGCCTTGATTCACTATTTTTACTAAGCAAACCAATGAGTTTGCATGGTAGTTAAGCACAGTACCATGTCATTGCATGAAGTACATGCACCAAAACCCTATAATACCCTGGCTTTTTGTATTTTTTGTCTTCATATTCACATTGCTATATTTGCCAACTTTGGCTTAACTGATAGAAAGACCCTTCAAGAACGATTAACAAACCTCCTTTAAGAATATCGAGATATGTTATGTGCCAGGACTAGACACCAAGATCAAGGTCGATAAACTTCTTCTTAAGCCTTAGTGCAAGCCTATACAAAAAAACTTAAAATGATGAAATCAGAGATGGTCTTGAATATTGAAAAGGAAGTGAAAAAGTAATTTGAGGCTAGATTTATTAAAGTAGCTAAATATCCTGAATAGGTAGCCAATATAGCTTTAATCCTCAAAAAAGAAGGCGAAGAGTGGTTGTATGTAGAGTATTAGGACTTTAACCGAAGTAGCCCAAAAGACATCCCTTTGCCTCACATTACTTTAATAGACAACACTGCCAAAAATGCATTATTTTCCTTTATGGACAGGTTTCAGGGTGAAACTAGATTAAAATGGGAACTAAGCTCATGGAAAAAACCACTTCTGTGACATATGGGGTAGTTTTTGCTGCAAAGGTTCAAGAACATTACGACATCTTATCAAAAGGCAATGGTAACATTGTTCCAAGATCTCATGCATAAAGAAATAGAAGTCTATGCTGACAAA
Source organism: Adansonia digitata (assembly GCA_029448705.1). Taxonomy (NCBI): domain Eukaryota; kingdom Viridiplantae; phylum Streptophyta; class Magnoliopsida; order Malvales; family Malvaceae; genus Adansonia; species Adansonia digitata. The sequence continues at coordinate 6,829 of JAQSVH010228324.1, forward strand.
ATGATCGCCAAATCACCAAAAAAGTGTAAACATGTTGCCAACTTGCAAAAACACTTTAAATAGCTTTACAAGTACTAGCTTAAGCTAAATCTTGCAAAATGCACATTTGATGTCACATCTAACAAACTATTAGGCTTCATTGTAAGCAAAAAAGAATAGAAGTCTTTCCTGACAAAATTAAAGCCATTCAAAACTTACCATCACCTTAACCCCAGAAAAAATAAAGAGGTTTTCGGGAAGGTTAAACTACTAGCCTGATTTATATCTCAACTGACTGGTAAATGAGATCCAATCATTTAGTTACTTCAAAAATAAAATCTAAAGAATGGAATGAAGAATGCTAGAAAGCTTCAATAAAGTTAAACACTACCTTTTAAACCCATCAATACTTATGCCACTAGTGCTTAGTTGACCTTTAATCCTATATCTATTAGTTTTTAACAAGGGAATAGGTTGTGCATTGGGTTAACATGATAATTTAGTTAGGAAGCAATAGGCTGTCTACTACTTGAGTGGGAAGTTCACGAAGCATAAAAATAACTATTCAGTAGTAAAAAAGTTATGTTTGTGTTCTGACCTGGATCATCTAGAGTTTAAGGTAATACCAAATGGCTAATCACCAAACTCGGTTCCATCAGGTATTTATGCAAGGCCCTTACCTTGCCAGGAAGATTAGCTAGGTAAAAGTTTACTCTCTGAATATGACATTGAATACATAAACTAGAAAACCATCAAAGGTAGTAAAATACAAAATTTTTTTGCAAGCCGAACAATGGATGACTATCAACCTTTAGACTTCAAATTTCTTGATGAAGATCTAAAGTGCATATCCAAGATAGAAGACATTATCGATTGTAGGTCATCTTGAAGGATGTACTTTAATAAAGCTTTAAATGCATTAGGGCATGGAATCAAGGCAATTCCTATCTCACTTAATGAAAAGTACTACCTTTTAACTGCAAGATTAAACTTTGATTATATTAATAATATAGCTAAATGCGAAGCCTGCATCATATGGCTCCAAGCCACCATTGAAAAAGACATTAAAGATGTACAAGTATTTGAAGATTTGACCCTAGTCGTCTACCTACTAAAACAGCGATGCAAAACTGATGCATTATAATAAGCTGATCTCATAACTCAAAAAAATTAATAATATCAGCTTTTAGCAATTAGCTTGGGAAAAAAAACCAAGTAGTTGATGCCTTGGCAATGTTGCCATCCATGATCAAAGTGAATCAAGAATTGAATGTTGCTACCACTCAGATGAGCATTTATATAACTTTTACACATTGTTAGAATGTTGAAAAAGAGAATGACAGCCCACCATGGTATCATGACATCTTCCAATACATCAGAGATTAATAATACTCTAAATATACTACTTAAACTAGCAAAAGAGCCATTCGAAAAAGGGCAATAAATGTCAGTTAGATGGTAAAATTTTATAGAAGAAAAGTTAAGACAAGTACTACTCTGGTCCATGGATGCCTTTAAAATGAAAAGAATTCTCGAAGAGTCCAAGATAGAATCTAAGTTCATATGCCAATGGACTCTGAATGGCGAAACAAGTTATCTAATTAGGCCATTATTGGTTAACTCTCGAAAAAGATTGCATTGACCATGCTTAAAAGTGCCACAAATTCCAAATCTATGACTCACCATTATCTCGCATGTTATGATATCTCTATGGTTTTTTTCTATGTGGGGCATGGATATGATTGGACCAATCAACCTTAAGGCTTGTAATAGACATCGCTTCATTTTAGTTGCTACTAATTATTTCACCAAGTGGGTAAAAGCGACTTCTTATGCCAATATCACTAAGTTCATTCTGTATAAATTTATGAAGTGAGACATCATCTAAAGATATAGGCTTCCCAAACAAGTCAAGATAGAATGTGTGCAACTTTAAAAACAAGATGATGCGAGCAATCTACTCTAATTTAAAATTAAGTGTCACACCTTGGTGCCATATCGTCTAATAAGAAATAAGGCAGTCAAAGCAGACAACAAGAATATTAAGAAAATATTTAAAAGATCGATGAAATGTATAAATATTAGCATGAAAAGTTACCTTTTGCTCTATGCTTATAGCATAGTAGTTTAAACTTCTATAGGTGCCACCCTATTTTCTTTGGTTTATGGCAAGAATATTGTTCTACCTTTTGAGGTTGAAATCCCCTTGCTCAGAGTCTTGATGGAATTATAATTTGAAGAAGCTAAATGGGTCAAGAACCAATATGAATAGATTAATCTCATCAAGAAGAAAAGAATGAAAGCTATTTATCATAGGCACATGTATCAAAAGTGCATGATAAGAGGCCATAACAAAAAAGTCAATCCTTATTAGTTCCGAGAAGGTGACCTAGAACTTAAACAAATCTTTTCGATTCATAAGATGCTTCAGCAAAATGGACACTTATTTGGAAATGATCATATATGGTAAAACTCGTATGTTATAGAGGAGCCCTGATTTTAACTACGATGGATGGTGATGATTTGCCTAATCCTATCAATTCTAACTCGATCAAGATATACTATGCCTAAAACATTCTAGTAAGAAAACCCAAAAAGGCATTATATCCTTTTTCTTCTTCAAAAAATGGTGTCTGCTTATCAATTTTGACTCAATCAAAAAACACTATGCCCAAAAAGATTCTAGGATGAAAACCTGAAAGGGCATCCTATCATTCTTCTACCTCAAAAAAGGTGTCTACCCAACCTCGGGGCAATTATCCCACCACAGGGTAATCTAAAGAATCTCTTCGTGAGTCAACCAAAACTCAAAAGATTGACTACTTAAAAAAAGTCTCTGAAAGCACTCAGTGGAAATCTTGATTTCTCTCAAAGTCCCTTTTATAACTCCTACATCCCATGTTGCATCATGTTTAACATTTAATTGATAATGCTTGATAAATGAATAGAACTAATAACTGGATTTCCTAGCATTTCTTTGAAAGATGAAACTTTGCGAGACTTTTGTTTCATGTCTAAAGATCAAGAATAAACCTTGGAGCCACAGTCAATCTTACCCTTAGACCGTTACATCTGAAAACATGTTCAAAAACTTTACCCTAGTAAACCCCAACTAAAGGTAAATAGGTAAAAAAATCATTTTCCACCCATCACCAAAATAATTAAAATTTAAATCAGTCCACCCGGACCAGTAAAGACACCCTCTAAATCAAAATTGATAAGGAAAATCATCCATACTTGCTAACAAACTCAATGCAACAAGAAGTTGTCAAACATAAGCTATTTAAGCTCAAGACCATCCCTAACCTTTAAAAGCATCTTTAACATTCAAAACTTCTTGAAATCAAGAACAAGCTTGGTGAATCTTAAAGTAAAAGAGCACACTATTAAACTCATTGAAGAAAGAACTGGAAAGGCCAAAATTGATCGCTAGATTTGGCTTTTAAAATCATCACCTTTGAATCACTTAAACATGCATTTGCATCTTCATGCATCCACCATACAACAATAAACATTTACAAACTCTTGCTCATAAAAGTCAAACTAGCAAAGAACTTCATGTATAAATTCTCAGTTTTAAAAACCCTAAAAAGTTTTAGGCAAGAATCCCTAACCTCTTTAGCTCGCAAATCAAAAGACATCTAGGAAAAATAGCTAAATTCATATTGTTTAGTCCATAAAAAGCTAGGAACCATTTTTTTAGTCCAGAAAGTGTTATCCATGGATACCTTCTTTTCTTTTAGTCCACAAAGAGCTGGATGCCCCATTTTTTTATTCTACAAAGAGCTGGATGCCATTTTCTTTTAGTCCACAAAGAGTTTGATGCCTTTTCCTTTTAGTTCATAAAGAGTTAGACACCTTTTTCCTTTTAGTCCACAAAGAGCTGGACACTTTTTCCCTTTAGTCCACGAAGAGCTAGATGCCTTTTTCCTTATTATTTCATAAAGAGTTGTGTGCCTTTATTTGTTTCAGTCCACAAGGAGTTGGATGCCTTTTTCCTCTTTTAGTCCACAAAAAGTTGGATGTTTTTCTTTATCAATCCACAAATAGTCAGGCACTAATCGAGTCTATCCATAAAGAAGCAAGCACTAGTTGTGTCTATTTATAAAAATTTAGGAACCAGTTGAGTCTGTCCGTAAAGAGCTAGGCACCAGTCATGTCTGCTCACAAAGAGCTAGGCACCAAATGAGTTTGTCCATAAAAAGTCAAGCATCAATCAAGTCTGCCCCAGACAACTAGGCAACAGTTCAACCTATCCATAAAGAGTTAGATGCCAATCTAGTTCTTTGACAAAAATTTGGGCACCTATCAAGTCAAAGTCCATATTAGTTGGAGCCTATCTAAAGAGGTCAAACCTTAGGAAAAAAAATCAAAAAGCCTAACAAAGAGGTTAAACCTGAAAAAAAAACTTATTCAGACTTTGTGGACGTCTTATTTTGTTCGAGCAAATTTTTTTTAGCAAACCTAAGGCATGGACGTGAAAGGGGGCGATGAATGTCGCCCAACAAAAAAGTATTTTAAGGAGGTCAAGAAGCTCTATGGATCATATCAAAGGTAAATGCAAAGATATGGCATCAAAGGACGTAGTTTAAGGCGTTCGGGGACAAAAGATATGAGAAAATTTACAATTTTGCTTAAATGTATTGATACATGGTTTTCATGTATCGATACAATGCTCCAACATGCCAAAATTTGAAATGTCCCTATTTGTATCAATACAACATGTAAATGTATCAATACAGGCCCATGCCCAGACAAAAATGTGCATTTTGTAAAGAAATGGATTGATACATATCAAAATGTATCGATACAATGGTTCATAGTATCAATAGAATGGTTCATAGTATCAATACAAAGGTTCGTAATATCGATACAATGATCATTTTATCGATACACTCAAGTTTTTTGGACCAAATGTATCAATACATTCTGCAATGTATCGGTACATACCAGCCATTTTCCATAGTCCGGGCATTTTTGACTCGTCCACCATTGATAAAAAACTTGATTTTAACTCGTTTCTTTACATCAAAAAAGATCAAAACCCATATCAGATTACAAATTTGGACTTTTGAATTAATCAAAACATTTTTTGAAGTCTAAATTATATCAAAAGGGTCAATGTCACATGATCAACCTACTCATTCATAGTTTGTTGACCAAGATCACCATCAGCCACCGTATTTGCTGGCAAATCATTTCAGCATTTATACTAACCACCCTATGTCCATCACATTGGCAACAAGTTGCTCCCTCCAGCCACTCTATAGCCATCAAGCTGACATCACTTTGTCCCCTTTGAGAAATGACCAAAAACACCTCCAATTTGGCTCCAAAATGCTAGTATAAATAGACCACTTATATCACAGCTAAAAAAGGTTAGGTTCAGCTCATTTTTAGCTTCCAAAACACATTCACACATCAAGGAAATCAAATCTCGTAGCTCTTCACTCAGCACCAAAAAAAAGCCCCAAAACACTCACTCTCAACCACTACACATTCTAAAAGTCACTCTTACCCATGCCAGAACCAAAACCTCATTATTTCTCTCTTTTTCTTGCTTATTAACAACAAGGAAAAAAGGGAAATTCAAACTATCTCTACTGCTCCAACTATTTGGCCAAAAATTGAAATTTTATTGGTATAACTTCTTACTTTATCACTTTTATTTTTTTTTTTTCAGCATCTTCATCATTTTAATGAGCTCTCCATGTTTCCATCACCCTCTTAAGATTTTTCATGCATTATTATGGCCTTTGGTTATGGTAGTTTAGGATTTGGATGCCTTAATGCCCCATTAATGTGCAAAATGCCTCATTTCATCCTTAGTATTTTGATAGTTATTGCTTGTGCATTTTATACCATATCCTTGCATCTTGTTATGATTAATCCCTATATGAATCCTTAGCCTAGCATATTTCAAGCATTTTTATATATTAGCTTGTATTTTGTCATCAATCATTATCATTTTCAACATGTTTCACTCCCTGAGATATGTGCATAACACTTTCTTTGTCAAGACCATTAGTAAAGTTAGCATCACCATTCATGTTATGTGCCATCCCCTTGTATGTTTGTTATCTTCCCCTTGTCAAAATGCATGTTCGATGGCTATCAAAAGTTGATTTTCAAAACCTCCCTAAGCCAAGCATGTTAACCTCAACAAATGAGGATTAGCATGGATTTAGTATTTTCCTTAAAGTTAGCAAAATATCTTGGGAAAAATTAAGTTTTCCAAATCAGGAATCTTGGTTAAACGAGCTAAAATTTTTTGATTTTCTAATGAAAATGGCCTTGCACTTATTCCCTAAATGTTCTTG
>JAQSVH010228346.1:0-10496 GCA_029448705.1 Adansonia digitata
AATTTAATTATAAAATATGTAAATATTAATATAAAAATAACTTTTTAATATTATGAACAATGATTTGTACTTAAATTAGTTAGCCAGGACAAATTCGACCCTGAGCTTAGAATTCAAAAATTTTTTGGGCCATGCATAGGCCCATAGAACTGAACTAAGATTTTTTCAGGCCAAACATGGCCAAATTCGTGTCGAGGCTTAGAATTCAAAATTACGTAAAAGTGATTACATTTAACATAAAATTAAAAAATGATGTAAAATATACTCAAACCCGAACTTGAACTCAAACCGACCCGAATCTGAATTGGCCTGAACCTGAATTAGCCCGAACCGGAAAGAACTCAAACCCGAATAGACCCAAACCTGAATTAACTCGAACCCAAAAAAACTCGAACCCGAAATGACCCGTCTCGAACCTGCCTGAACTTGCCCAATTGCCACCTCTAACTCTAACTATGGAAAAGATTTTAGCTTTGCTCGAACTTGGACTTTTGAAGATAAGGCATATTTACTATAAAGAATGCAATTTGACTAGCTTCCATAAGAAATTACGTGAAATGCTTGTCATAAACTTGGAGGTAGGTCGCTATTTTATTGAGCAGAAGGGGAATGCTAGTGCTATTTCATGGCAGTTTTTGCGGGAATATATCCAAGTACACTTTGACATTGAAAAGGCCCTTGATGCATTCACCTTGGCCATTTCCAGGTTGGTTTTCTTCTTGAGGGTATTAGGGTATGTAGAAGCAGTAGTAGTAGACTTCTTCAAGTGGTTAGAAAGAAATACACATATAACCCCAGCCATTATAGCGAAAATAATATGAGCGCTCAATACATGATAAAAAGGGAGGTCAAGGTAGATTCTTCGGGAGTGCTTTGTTGTTGTATGTTTGGGCCGAGATTCATTTTTGAGGTGAAGGGGCCAAAAAGGTCAAATCTTATTCTCCCATTATATTATTTTTTAAAAGTTTATTAAGAAACAATGGTTTGAATCAGGAACCAAGAACCAATGGGTTGAAATGCTTAAGAATTTGTCTTATGGTGATGTAACCTGGACAGCACCTTAGTTTTTGCGGAAACCCTTTATCTATCAATGCAATGATTTACTTTTCGTGCCTCTACTTGGTGTATAGTGCACTGTGGGGTATGCACCATTATTGGCTCAGAGAGAGTATGGGTTACAATAGTTCATTCCTATGACTTCAGATATAGCTAGTGTGGATCTAATATATCAAGGAGAGAATTATAGAAAATCAATTCAGGCAACTGCTTTGCATTGCAGGGAGAGACATGAGTCAAGTTGCATGCATATACTAATAAGACCACTTTAGGTCATGATGCTTAAAGAAAAATCTATTGATGCAACTTGACTATTCCCGGCATAAATAAGGCCACTCCTTGAGTATATATTTGATCAGAGCCTGTCATGCCTTCTAAGGTTAATTTGGTTAAGGAGGAAGATGCCAAAAAACCCTAAAGATTGAGTGATGAAAATAAAAAACTCCAAGAAAAAATTGCCTATTTAAGAATAAAGATGGATGCGAAAAGAAAAAAATGGAGAGAATGGAACAACAGTATAATTTAATTCGATCAAGCAGAATAAAAAACTAAAGCTTGCTAGGATATCTAAAGGCTCTAGTAGGATTTCTAAGGGAATGATAGAGGAAATGTGTAAGCTTTCAGAGAAGTTAAAAGTTTAGAAAGCCAAAGCATTGGAAGGAAAATTTAGAGAGGCAGTTTTTGATAGGGAAAGAAAAGAACATTTAGATACTTATCTCCAACTAAAGAGGTCCATTGAGAAGAATGGGTGACTTCAAATTGCTCTGAGACAAGAATAAGAAAGGTTATCTTGATTGCTTAAAATAAGAAAGCTCTTACAATCACTTTTGCAAAGATATGACTAAAATTAAAGCAGAGAAGAGACAATATTTGTGCTTTGATATGAGCTTATTAAGACAGAGATGCATATTGGGATGACAAGTTATGGTGGGTCGATGATAAGTGCCAAAGATAATAAGCTAAGTGTGAAGGCCAACAGATGTACCTCGATTATCTAAAGGGATAGATTTACTTAGCTACCATCCAAGCAAGAAAGATGGTAAAAAATTTAAGGTCCTACAGATGCAGATTAATCCTATAGGAGAACGCAAGCATACTATACTTTAGTTTTTAGAGGAGGATTAGAATCAATATGATGAAGTTAAGACTTTCTTTGGATGTAGTGCCCATATGATCAATGATGTGAATACGTAGTTCATCACAAAGTTAATGGGAAATTTCTAAGTTTAGAATCTTTCGTTAAAGTAAGTGCCCTTGCAAGTGCATTCATTCATACCATATATAATATACATACATGCATACTCATACATAATTTAACTTGAAGAAATTTGAAATTTTTTAAGGTTTCAATATTATAAATTTAAAAGACCAATCAAACCACCACCCACTTATCGGTAATATACTCTATAGAGAATAAGAAGAATGGCTGCAGACCAGTTTGCAAGGCTTAAACAATTAGAAGCAAGTTATCGGGAGGTCCAAGAGGCCATGATGTAAAAATAAGAAGAATTGGGACTACAGATCACCACTTTTGCCATTACACATCATAACCACATTGTGGCCCATTTCCATATGGGGCATGGATGTTATTGGACCAATTACCCCTCCAGCTTTGAACCATCATCGCTTTATCTTAGTGGCTATAGATTACTCTAAATGGGTAGTAGCAGCCTTTTATACAAATGTGATAAGACCAGCAGTGATAAAATTCCTAAAGACCAACATCATTTGTCAATTCAATATCCCCAAAAGAATTATAACAAACAATGTCTCTAATTTGAATAATAAATTGATGACAAAAATGTGTACTCAGTTTAAAATTTCACATCACAATTCAGTGACATACCGTCCAAAGACGAACGAAGCCATAAAGGTAACCAATAGGAACATTAAGAAGATTGTAAGGAACATGGTGAAGACTTATAAGGATTGGCATGAGGAGCTCCCTTTTGCTCTTCTGGTTTACCAAACTTTAGTTCGAACTTCAACTCAGGCAACGACTTACTCATTGGTCTATGGTACAAAAATCATTCTACCAACTAAAGTTGAGATCTGCTTACTTTGAGTACTAATGGAGACCAAGTTAAAGGAAGTTGAGTAGGTTTAGGATCATTATGAGCAATCGAATTTCATTAAAGAAAAGAGGTTGAAAGTAATCTAGTATGGATGAATGCACTAGAAAAGAATGATGAGAGCCCATGACAAGAAAATTCATCTGAGCAACTTTCATAAAGGCGAATTATTGCTAAAAAATCCTTCCTATGTAAAAGGATCTAAGAGGCAAGTGGGCACCTAATTTGGAAGGACCTTATGTGGTTTAGAAAGCATTTTCTAGAAGAGCATTAACTTTGGCAGAAATGGATGGGTATATTTTACCAAACCCTGTCAATTCTGATAATATAAAGAAACATTATGCTTAAAAAGCAGTGTTCCCCAAAAAAATTGAATGTAAACCCAAAAAAGGCATCCAATATGAGGCGATAAAAAGGAAAACTTCAAATTAGAAACTTAAAAAGGGTAGCATGAGCATTCTTTAAAGAATAAACAAAGCATAATAAGCCAAGAAGTTAAGGCTTAAAAAGGAATGGTCAAGATCATTATTTAGAGAGGGATTTTTGCAAGAGTAAATATCCTATTTAGAAGAAATCTTTAAAGAACTGATTAAGAGATTATGTTTATCTAGCTGATATATAAATTTCCTTTATACCTGACCCTTGCTATTATTTCAGTTGAAAAGCCATCATTGTATGCTCTCCACATATTTTATGTCTTTTTGTTAGAATGCAAATATATATTTCATCTGCATCTTTATTAGATTACGTTTTAACCATGCTACCGTTTCTGTTAAATGATGGTTTAAAACTTAAAGAAATGGAAAATCAAAATAACAAAGTGATTTTTTTTGCATTACTTTAGAATAAGGTTAAAACTTTGTAAGGGCCTTGGTTAATATTTCAAATCTTTTGGACACTTTGGGAAAGGTTAGGGTGGAAATATAGCATTCCTGAACAATTGGGATATATGGTTAAAGTCGATCCCAAGAAGGAAAACAAGTCTTTTTAGATGATGCCTTGAAAGAAAAATTCAAATATCTGATTCTTCAACCTTTAGCATATTATCATTCTTATCAGTTTGTTTTAGCTGTTGATAAGAGATTTTAGAAACCACATATTTCCCATCATGCTCTTCTTCAGCCCCTAGAAGGTACTATGCATTACTCCATTTGATTTTTTGAGTTTAGGCACTTTATTAAATTTTCCCCTCATCGAGAGACAAAAGAGTGTTATAAAATTTTCTAGAAGATTCCTTTAACTCCAAGAGAGAGGGCAAGTGTATTTTGTTTACAATAATTTACGAAGATGCCTTCGCCTATAAGCTTAGGCACTGGCTCTCTTTGCTAAAAAGAAAAAGAGATATATTCAACATGTTCTGAAAAAACTTTTGACTATAAGTAAAGACATAGGATCACCTCACGGATGGTGAAAAAAAGATATCAATCCCATAAAAAATCCCTTTAATTCTAAATTTAGGCTTAAGTAAAATTATCCATGATGAAACCCATGAATTGAAAAAGAAAATCATGAAAAAACATTATACGCACATTTTATGCAGTTTTGTTTGCATTTAATGAGTTTACAGGTAAAAAAAGTAGAATATGATATGGGAAAAAAACTATTCAATATGTTAACTTCCTCAAAACCAAAAGGTAAATCTCAAACTTTTTCAAATATTTTGAATATCAGGCATTATTATTTATGTTGACAATTATGGTTTTGCCTTAGTCAACCCATCTAACTTAGTTCCATCATAGTCTCCCTTAGTTAACTATTACAGTTTTTCCCTGGTCAACCGTCCGACTTAAGTTTCACCCTAGGCACACTTAGTTAGTTTGTAAGCTTTTATCCTATCAACCCCTTTTCAACGTAGGTTTTGTCTTGGTCACCTTTAGTTGGTTCGTATGGTTTTATCCCAGCCAACCTTTTTTGAGTTAGGTTTGGCCCTCGTCACCCAAAGTTGGTTTGTATGGTTTTGTCTTGGCCAAACCCTTTTTGACTTAGGTTTTGCCTTGGTCACTCAAAGTTGGTTTGTATGGTTTCGTGCCAGCCAACCCTTTTTTAACTTAGGCTTTACCTGGTCAACCAAAGTTGGTTTGTATTGTTTCGTCCCAACCAATGCCTTTTTGACTATGGTTTTGCCCTAGTCATCCTTCATTGACTATTATGGTTTCGCCCTATCAACCCATCCGACTTAGGTTTTACCTTGGTCAATCCATCGGACTATAGTTATGCCTTAGTCATCCCTAGTTGACAACAATGGTTTCACCTTAGTTAATCCCATTAGATTTAGGCTTCATCTTAATTAGATCTTTTAACTTAGGTCTCACCCCACGCCCAAGGTTTTTATTTTAGTTTTTCTATTTTAATGTTTATTCTTAGTAACGGATAAAGAGGAGCGACTATAGACATCGAATTTTGGCTGGGCCGTTTGTAGACATCTAATTTTATCTGAGTCCTTTTTCCAATAGTTTTAAATATTTGATGTTGAGAACATAACAGCCACCCTGATTGAGAACAACCTTTTTTAAATAGACTGGACATTTTCAAAGTCTCTTTAGTTATACATACATGGTCGCATGTGTACGTGACAGAAAAAGTGGAATTTTAAGGAGTAATTTGGGATAGGATTGACAAATATTTAATAGAAAAATTGTTTTTGAATATTTTCTTGTCAAATTTTGAAAATATTTATCACAGTTAAATTTTCCATTTTTAGAAATTTTTTAAGAATTTCTCGTAAAATTTGAAAAGTTTATCATCGTATATTTTTACTAATACCTGTGTAGTATTAATGTTGATACTCACACTAAAAAAATTAAAAATAGTCTAGGAAAAATTTGTATTGGCATTTTTTATTATGAGATATCAAGTCGTCAGTTTTTGGACATAAATTTAAATTCTTTGTAATACATTGAATGCTATGCTCGTAAAATTTCTTCGAATAAAAAATTGTTTTAAATATTAGATTTACATTTTTATTATTTTATAAATTAATATTTTAATTAATGTATTGAATAAAATTCATTTTTATAAAATTTGAACAATTTTTTAGAATTTTCCCATTTTCAAGATATGGAGTTTTTGTCTCCATAAAATTTTTCGATAAGATTTCTTTGAGTTAATAATTTTTAAAACTATTCAAATATTATTGTTAAATTCATATTAAATCAGTTTCTAAAAATTTAATTTATTTTATGAGTTTTGTATTTTTTTTCATATAACAATTTTTTGCAATAAGAGTTTTTCTTGTGAAATTTTACGAGTTTAGAATTTTAAGGATTTTTTCTTGAACATTAAGATTGAATTTGTTATTGAATTAAATTAAACTAATTATATGAAATTTTATTTTAGATACATAATTTTTAATTTTTAAAATTTAATCCTTCTAATTTCTTTTTGTGGTATAATTTTACATATAATATATAAATATCATACAAACTTTTCTAGAGCTTGATGATGTCATGGATGACATAATGCACAAAATGACAAACTTAATTAATTTAAATCAAATCAAAATAAAAAATAATACTTACAAAAATAAAAGTAAATGAATAAATGAAAAAGAAAAAATTGGAAAATCCTAGAAACTATTCGGCCAAGGGCATTTATTTCAGCCATTGGTTGAATCCTTCCCCTATAAATAGGGGAAGGTTGCTCCAAAATAAAGCTTTGGTGATTTTGCAAGAAAAAAATAAACATTAGAAATCAACAAAATCGCTTAAAGTTTTTAAGGTTTTAAAGATAGTTTTCTTTTAAAATCCTTCATTTTTGTTAATTTCGTCTTTGATTTTTCCTTTCAATAAGTTTTGTGATTGCTAGAGCTCGTGGATATCATTCCATGTTGAATGGCTAAGCATGAAATCCATGATTCAAGTTTATGGATTTTCTTTACATATCTGATTTTTACTAGATTTTTTTTAGTTTTCATCATGATAATTTGTATTTGTTTGTAAAAATGATAAATCTTTCTTATTGTATGTTTTGTGATATTTTTCTTGGCATTTTTCATGTTAATATGTTGGAAAATATGTTTATATATTTATTTTTATGATTATATTTTTGCATTTAAGCTTGGTTATGTGTATATGTGTTGTCACTTATGTTATATGTTGAGAAAAAATTATTTTCCTTTGTTAATAAGTCATGGTCGAAACTTATAGTGAATTAATTTACCTTGTTTTTTTATGATGATTTTGATTATTTTGTGACTATTTAGAATTTGTAAGACTAAAAAAAAATAATAGTTCTTTAAAATTTTTACAAGCATTTGGAAAGGTAGTTCAAAACTTAATTTTATGTATATAGGCAAGATTTAGTGAAATTATGGTGATTTTAATGTTATTTTCTAATTATCTGATATATAAGGACTAAACTATAAAATGGTGAAACTTTTTTTAGGGCATTCTTGCTTGGCCGAAAGCTTCACATCCTAAACATGTTTTAGGCATTTTTAGATTTAGGGGTTTTTTTGTAATTTTAAAAAGTCTAGAGACTAATTTGCTAAAAAATAAAAAAATTTACATTAAGGCCATGAGTGCTTGGCCAAATATGCATTTGATTTTTAGTGTGATTTCTACAATTTTTGTGATGTGTTTGATGATTATGTATAATTTTCCATTATGTACGGATTAAATTGAAAAAAACGATGGAAATGTTTTAAATTCATTAGGAGAAGCCTTTTATTTATGGTATTTTGGTCATTTTGGAATATTTTTAACATTCCTCTAGTTTTTTAGAGAGTTGTAGAAAATGTTAAAGCTTTTCATACTCTTTCAACTTTCTGTTAGGATACAAAATGCAATTATAAAAAGTTTAGGGCTTAATTTTAATTTTTCTATTTTAAGTCATTTTTGATATTTTAATTTCCCCATTTAGAGTGAAATGAATATTTCTTATCATTGGAGTCCTTAAGATCATTAGGATACTTTTACATCAAAGGTATGTCCTAGGTGCATTTTGGAAATTTTTCCTAGAACTGAGTCCTAGGTAGTCACTAGGATGCTTTTATGCCAAAAGTGAACATCTAGGATATGTTCACTTTTTTATGATCCTTTTTGTTACCTTTCGGGTGTTGGGATACTTTCACATCGAATGTATACTCTAAGGACATTTTGGAAATTTTTCTAAAATTGAGTTTGATATAGTCACTGGGATGCTTTTATACCAAAGATGTATATTTAGGATAGGTTCACCTTTTCATGATCATTTTAGAGTCATAGGATTACCGGGATACTTTTACATCAAACATATACTCTAGGGGTATTTTGATAATTTTTTTATAATTGAATTCAATATAGTCACTGAGATGCTTTTATGCTAGAGACGTATATTTAGGATATGTTCACCCTTTCACAATCATTTTCGAGTCTTTTAGGTACCAAGATACTTTCATGTCGAAGGTATACCTAAGGGCATTTTCATAATTTTCCATTAGAACCAAGTCCTATATGATCACGAGGATACTTTTATATCAAAGGTGTAAATTAGGGATAGGTTCATTATTTTAGACTACTTATGGGTCTTCGAATACCCTATTAATATTTTTTTAAAAAAAATCATTTTTTTTTTTTACAAAATTAAGGCAATGTCTCTAAGTTACAATAATACGTAGAGTTTTTTCTAGAATATGAGAGGGATTCTACATATTATTTTCACAACAATATATCCTTTTCAAAGTGAAAATTGAGATTTTCCATAAATTTCAAAAAATATAAAACCTTTTGTATTCCTCGAGTTATCCAGCGGGGTACAAAGAATATTTTGATTTTTAAAACCTTTCGTATTCCATTGGCTTTCTAGCAAGGTAGGAAAGAGAATGATAAAAATCTTTGTGTTCTTTTAGTTATGTAGAAGGGTGCGAAAAAATATTTTGATTTGCATAATATTAAAAACTTAATTTTCTTATACAAAATAATAAATTTATTTTATGAAAATTTTGACATGTGGGAATTATTATTAAATATCGAATATTAAAATTGAATAAGAATAAAAATTTATGTTAAGACATGATTAATAGGTACCTATTGCCAAGCATCAAGAGAAGGTCAATCCTTATTTATGATTGTAACCAACTCCAAGACCTTTTCATGCAATCCCTAGTATTTTCATAGATCTTGAAGTTTGATTTTATGGGTTTAATAACCCTAGAAATATAAGCTCCAATAGGTAACCAATCTCACCTAGCTAAAATAGATTGGTGGCGAATCTAGAAAAATGGTCATTTTGTAACAACTATGTAGGGTTAAGCCAAGTGAGCGATTCATCTCAACAACTTAGTTCCCAGACATGAAAAAATATAGCAAAAATATAACAATGATATGGCCATAAAAAATAAAAATAATGATACATAGATATTATAGAACGAGGGGTACACTCATTATTTTAAGCTGGGCTAGTCAGGATTCGTATCTGGGCTATGTTACGACACTCTTTCTCTAATAGTCCTAAATATCCGAAAATGAAAACTTAGCAACCACCTCAGTAGAGGGTGACTTTTTCTAGGCAATTTATGCCTTTTCAAGATTGATTTAGTCACATTAATGTGGCCACGTACGAACGTGACAAAAAATGCAATTTCAAAGGCCAATCTAAGATAAAAGGGATCAATATTTAAGAGAAATCGATTTCTATGTCTTTTCTTGTCAAATTTTGGAAATTCATTTTTGCAAATGATATCATAGTCAAATTTTTCATTTTTAAAATTTTTTTTAAGATTTCCCTATAAAATTTAGGAAGTTGACTGTTGTATATTTTTCACCAATACTAGTGTAGTATTTATGCCAATATGAACTCCAAAAAATAAAAAATATTCAAAAAAAATTATCTTGGCATTTTATACCATGAGGTATCAAGTTGTCAAATTTACTAATTAATTTTGAATTTTTCACTATACCATAAACTCCTATTCGCGTTTTTTTAGTAGAATTTGTTCCAAAATTCAAGTTTTTATCTTTATTATTTTTATGAATTAATGTTTTGAGTAAGGTATTAAGTTTAGCTCATTTTCCTTAAATTAGAATTATTTTTGGAAATTTTCTTGTTTTTAATATACAAGAATTTCTATTCTATAAAAGTTTTTGGCAAAATTTTTTTAAGTTTAAAATTTTTAAAGTTCGCCAAATATTTTTATTAAATTCATGTTAAATTAGTTTTTGAAATCTATTTTATTTTATGGGTTTTGATTTTTTGTCAAATAATAACTTTCCTCTATAAGGATTTTCTTGCATAATTTTACGAGTTTCAAATTTCCAATCAAGATTTTTTTCATTATTTCCTTCCAAAATTTTCTTTAAGATTATTAATTTTAATTATTAATTTTTATTTTATTTTAGTTTTGGATTTTTTTAGACCCAGTTTTATGGAAACTAGTCTAATTGGATTTCA
>JAQSVH010228378.1:0-13125 GCA_029448705.1 Adansonia digitata
AAAATTTGCTTCTTTCATGCACTCGAGTCCTTTTGACTAACATCATTAATCAACCAATTAAAATTATGATATGTGATAAAATATCATATTCTCTAATTGGACTGCAAAACAAGGGTTCGATTGAAACAAGTATAGAAAATAATTATCCTTTTATCCCTAAGTTTTTTCTTTTTTAATTTATTCAATTTTTTAAAATTTTAAAATATTTTATTTTTTAATTTATTTTTTAAAATAAATATAATTTTGATAATTTTTAAATATTATTATTTAACATGAATATAATTTAATTTCTATTTTATTATTTAACATAAACATACTTTTTAATAATTTATTATGTAAACACAGTTTTATCTAATATATTTGATGATCATTTTTTCCTATTATTATTCACCTCTCTATCACCGCTACTTTTACATTGAAACACCTATCCTATAACTAATTCTAATTTAAGTACTATAACATCTAATCTTACTATTACAGTAACTAATTTTATCACTATTATTATTTTCAATCTCAATATAGCCAACCTAAGTCAATCACAATAGAGTTAGATATTGAAATAAAATGCCTAACGAAATGTAAATTCAAATACTAGACTATGAATTTAATTTTTTAGATATTAAATTGATTAAAAAATAATATAATGCATGAATCAAATGAGTATCTAATCCATTAATCTGCTCATGTCATCATTGTTTTTGAAAAAAAAAGTTTCAATATCCCACAATAAGATATAACTTTATCACTAGTAGTCAAGCCTGATTTCTAGTAAATTGAAGGGAAAAGGGGTAATTAAAAAGTCTACCAATAGCATATACTAAGAGGTAGATTGTATTATTCCCTTTTACCTTTGGTTGGCTTTTCTTTCTTTTTTTCTTGGACAAAAAAAGGGTCTGACAGGGCAGAAAAAGAAAAACTCTTTGTCACAAGGATATGAAAATATAGATTTTTCTAAGCTTGTAAAACCCAAAATGGGAATTTGCTAGGAGCTTTACTATTTGGTCAAAGGCCCGAAGCTAAATATATTAAAAATATATATATGTTTAATTCAATTAATTTATTCAGTTATTTATAAGAGATAATGTTCGATTTGAATATATACTATTATATTTTTATTTTAGATTATAATCTTTTTTATATAAAAATATATATTTTTAAAAATTAAAAATGCTATTAAGCTTGTGAGCTATGGGTGAGTCGATGGCTACTTGAACTAGACAATGCATGAGGAAAATCTTAAAGTTCTACGGATCACGGTTGACAAAACCTAAGAAATCTATATATTGCTCTATTGTTCTGATTGACTGGTCAAGTAAAATGTTGAAGCCGAAATATTGCAGTGTATGCAAATCATCTCGCCGGGAAGTTGACATGGTTAGGCAGGCTAGACCTTCTGGTTCTTTGGCCGAACTCAGCTAGCCAGCAGTTTTTTACACCGACTTAGGCTTGATTCCCGACTCAACAATTTTTTATTTTCTTATTCAAATTGAAGTCGAGTTTGGCTCAAAAGCTAAAATTATTACTTTTAAAAATGCTAAATTTTTTATATTAATTTTATATATTTTAATTAAATTTAAATAAAATATTTATTTACTAAGCAAATAGTAATTTGGGCTTTAATCTAATTAACTTAAATTAAAAACATCATATCTAGAATCAACTTAATTTAGATACGAGTAATCTATCCTTGGACAAGTCTACTGCTTGAACCTCGATATGAAATCATAACTATTTAAGTGAAGCGATTTCTTTTTTATTTAAGTCCAAAATTCTGCTAGTACATATTTAGACTTAATCATAATATAGTCCGCATTGTACTGATTAGTTTGCCATTATTTTAAAATGAAATAAAACAATATTAATATTGTATATTCTAATTTTGTATTAATCGTATTGATCAGTATTGATCAACACCTGTTAGTATCTATATGAATCGATCTGTTTTAAGTGGTTGATTTTTTTATCTAATAAAGTCAAATAATTTTTGGATTGGGAATTTTGGGGGGGGGGGTGTTGGGTTTTATGAGTTTACATTATTTTGGGTTCTATGAGTTTACGTTATTTTTGGTTCAATCATTTTAAATTTACATCATTCAAATTTGATATTTGAATTATTTAAGTTTAGATCATTTAAGTTCATTTGTGTTCAACTCATTAACTTTTTAAGTCAAACTAAATTAGATTTTGAATGAAATATTTAGTTAAAATTGGATTTTATCAATTGTAAATAAATTATTCAAAGCTCTATTTTTATCAACTTGTAGCGTATCTTTAATTTCAATTTTTTTAAATCATAAAAGTTTTATTTATGTTATGTAATTTATAATATAGATATATATATATATATAATCATAAATGTAGAGAGTCTTTGGAAATGATGAAAATAAAAATTATTATTCATTATATTTCTAAATTATTATGTTAATTAAATTTGTTATTGGAATTTTGTATTTTAATAATAAGATGATAAGATTAATTTTATAAATTAAAAATTTAATTATATTGATTAGTGCCATTAGAATATATCTCTTTTTGGATAATGATTCACTAGAGATATTTTAACAAGTTAAACTTATCAAATAAGGGTTAAAATTAACGTTAATGGATATAAATCTTATGCCATTTTAATCATTTATAAATAATATTTCACTCGACACAGGATCCAAGGCAAATTATTGGAACTGCCCACATCAGAACAATGTCCAATAACCAGCTCATGGTTAAAACTTGGGTTGATTTATATTCAGATATTTTAAATTTAAATTTGAATTATTTGAATTTAAATGATTTTTAAATTAGAATTATTTTATATTTAAATTCATCGATTTTTAATTATTAATTTTTTATTAAATCAACTCCGATCAAATTTTAATTTAAATAAATTGAATGATATTTTTGTTTTTGAATTTCAGTAACAGTTTTATATACAAGATTCAACACAAAACCGAAAACAATGCTTGGTATAATTGGGTGACATTGCATCCTCAAAGTTGTTATTCAAGAGTACTTTTCAGCCATGACTCAAGAACCTAGTTCCTCTTGCATGATTCTCTCTAGATAAGTTCATTCAAGAAAAGCCATTTATTCCATAATTCCAAAATACATCACCTTTTTATCCTCCTATCTGATTTTTCATGAAAAAAAAAATCAAATACAAATATTTCTCTTTAAATTAAATGTTCCATTCTCAATATAATTTGAATTTTAAAATTTTTTAATTGTTTCCAAATTAAAAGATTTTCTTATAATTTACTTTTACTAAGATTTTTCATTTGTACCATTTCAAAATTTTTTTTTCCTTCACTTTCTCAGATGGACAATTTTCTTCTTAATTCGCATATGATAATATGATATTGCAAAGCCATAAACTTTTAATTTTAATGATCAGGATTTAATTTCAATCTTTTTTCAATATAAAAAATGTGCAAAAAAATTATGATAAAGTATGTTCTTAAGAATATTCTTAGCCACAACTTTATTAAGATGTTCAATTAAAAAAGCTTAGCTTAATCTTAATCTTAAAATATTAAGAAAAGCATACTTGTTAGACTGTTAACCGCCCTAGTGGCCGTCCCAAGTTAATATAATCTATAACTATAATAAATAATTATCTTATATTACACAGTGAAAAAAAATTCTACAAATAGGATTTGTGGGTGAGACATATCTGAGAGAGTATATTAAAAAAATAATAATAAAGTAATGGGACACGTATTAACTCACAAACTCCACTTGTGAAGTTTTTTATTTGCGTCACCAATTTATAAAATAATTATGTAACTTTAATCAACTAAAAAAGTTTACTTTTCGAATTGGACATATTAGTTATTTAAGAAAATAGGAATTAGTAGTTAATGACGTTAATTAAAATAATATTTTAAAAACAAAAATAATACATTATTTTTCTTAAATTTAATAAAATTACTTTTATTTAATAGAAAATATTTTCCTAAAATAATAATTAAAAAATCTTTAAGTTGTATCCATAGAATTTGGTCCATTATATTCTTTTTTAAAACCCTAAGTATGTGATTTAATTAAAAAAATTACTTTATTCATTATTAGTAAAATTTTTAAATTTTATAAATAAAATTAATAAAATAATATATCCTTTTAAGACATAAAAAATTAAAATATATATAACAAATTTTTATCTCATTTATTAAAATAAAAAGAAATCAATATCAATGTAGAGAAAGCAAACTCTTAAATTAATCCAATAACCTGTTGAGTGTTGACCTTTATCACACCGAAAGATAAAAAGAATGCATTGGTCACCTTTTTATCTCTTACGTGTACCAATTAAAAAATTTTACTTTAAAAAAGCACAGAAAGAAGAATTCTCCACAGGGGGGACACGTGTCTCTATTCGGAGAGATCTTCCTAAAGGCCAAAAAGAGTTAGGCAAGTGTCAAACTGGTATATGTGTTACACGTGTCCGACATTGGACACTTGTCTAAAACGCATTGCCTTGTTTAATCTAAGTCAAAAGGCATGATTGCTTATGTATCCAATAAATTTGGGTGGCGTTGGGACCCACTTTGCCATTGTGTAAGAGCAGACGTGGCCAGAGGACTGGTTTCATTAAATAGGAGCATGCCACGTAGAGAGAAGGACTAATAAATCTATTTAGTTGCACTTTTCCATTTTCCTTTTTATTTCCCTAAAATATTAATAAAGATCTTATATTTTTTTTGAATAAGTTTTTTATTCTTTTATTATATATAATTGAGTGCTTAAAATATTAATGATTTAATTAAATATTTATTGTGCATGCAAAACACTGAAATTCATTAGAAAATAAGGGTTTAATTAAATAAAAACAGTACTTTTCGGGTTTTATTAGATAAAAATACTATAAATTTGTTTTATTAGACAAAATACTATTTTAAGAGTGTAATTGAATATAATAAAAGGATAAAAGATTATCTAAAAATTAAAAAAAGTATAAGGATTTTTTAATATTTTAACATTTTTTTGTTTATTTTCTTGTTCTTTTTATTGATACAATTAGAATTTAGCATGCTTATGCTTTTTTTTTCTGCATTGTTTTTTGGACTTTTATTATCCTTGACTTTGAAGTTATGGTCATTATAACATACATTGAATTGAATCATAGTCTCTTTAGGGGGGAAGGGGAAAAAAGGTCTTTTGTTACTCATTATCAAATAAGCTGCAGGGTCAAACCCTAGGGCAAAAATCATGTTTTCTTAATGATTTAACATCTCAAATAACCCGAAAAGGCAAAATGCAATGGTAACTACTTTCAATCTCTAAATATTGCATGTCAAAGGAAAGCATAATTCAAGTGTTTTCCCTTTTGGTTTTTTATTTATAGGTTTAATCTAATTTGAGGTTAGTTTGTTTATTAATTTCTTCCATTTATATATATATATTTATATATAAACAGGGAGATGAAGTTATTGTCAATGAAATTTTAAAATTTTATAATCATAACCTATATTTAAAAAAAAAGAAAAAAATACATTATAATATTTTAATATCATTTATAAAATTTAAAAGTTTTACCATCTAATAAAATAAATATATCTAATATTTGATGTATACATATTGTAAATTAGGATTTTTTTGGTATTAATTGTGCAAAGGTAGTCTAACATAAATTATTCAATGTATTAAAATTTTAAATATGAATGCAATATTTGCATTCAACGTCTCATGCTTATTATATCTATTATATTATTTTTATATTTATTAAACTTATCATTTTGATATTAAAATTTTGTATTATATCTAAACTTAAAAAATATAAAAATGAATAAATAGATAACAATAATTAGTAAAATACATTTTGTAAAAAAAAAAAAAACCTCAATCGAATTAACTAATTTCAAACAATTGAAATTTGGGTGACGTGGCAGAAGCTCGCTTCCTTGGTTTTCAGCTAAAAGATTCAATACGTGGAGTTAGTAGCGTAGAAATAGCACATAGACACTTTTTTAATCTTCCTTACGACCAATGACATGCTTCCACGTAATAACATCGGCCATAGTTGCACAAACCCTCCATCCTACTACCGTACAAGACAAACCGAATCAAAAGAGGGAGGAAAAAAGAAAAGCCAAAGAAAAAGGAAAATCTCAAGGCCACAAGAACTTGTGGCTGAGAATCAAACCATGGTGCTGATTTGGCATCCACCTCTGTTTTAAACGGATCAAAAACATTAACGATACAAAGTCTATTAACAAACATTTTCGCTTCCAGTTGCCAACAAAGAAAAAGAAGAAAAAAAAAAAAAACATCCCCTTTGATTTCTTAAACCTCTCCAATAAACAAAAGAAAAAAAAAATAAAAGCAACCTACCAATTGTCTCGCGCGTTTTTTGTTTCATTTTCTGTGTGTGTTTTTCTTTTTGTTTGGTTGTTGAGAAAAATGCAAGAAAGTAAAGATCCTGCAGGGATCACGTTGTTTGGTAAGAAGATTGGTTTACCAGCTGATGCGAAGATTTCAATCGTCGTTGTTGATGGCTTTGAAGAGGCAAAGTGTGAGAACAAAGTAGTGGAAGAACAAGAGGAAGAAGAAGATGATGATGATGAGGAACAGAAAGAGAAAACAGAGCAGGTAGGTGAATTCAATAAGATTTTAAGTTTTTTTTTTTTGGAGATTTTGAGGATTACCCATTTCTTGAAATGGTGAAGCTATTTATGGGTTGATCTTACCATTTTTCTTTTAACTTTTTCTTGAACTTCTCCTTTTCCATGGTGAAAATACCTTTTTTTTAATTCTTTCTTTCTGTTGGAGTTTTTGATATGGAAAGTTTAGTTTTTTTTTTTTTTTAAAGTAAAAATTTGATTTTTGTTGCACTTACTTGTAGTTCAGGGAAACGTTTGGCACCATCAATTACTATTCTTTTTGATAGCCCATTGGAGGAAAATTTTCAAACTAAAGTTTTCTTGGTTTATAATATCATCAAAACAACTCTTAATTGATTATTTGACTTTTTTATATGCTTCATCTTTAGTGCTTTTTCCTTTTTTTTTTTCTTGGCTTTACGAATTGATATCCCAATCCAATAAAAGATTGAAGATTGATGAGTTAGAACCGATATCTTTGTCTGAAATGTATATATTTTATGTTAAAAACAACTTAAAAAAAAAAAATCATTCCTTGGTAAAAGATGAGCATCGAGTTTTCTTGTTCATTCTTTTTCTCCTGGACAGGATTGGACTTTTCAAATATTTGTTAAAAATCGTGATAAGTTGTAGTTTAATAACTGAATTCTCCATTTTCCTAGAAACTTCAAGGAATATCTTATTGTTAATATATATATATATATTTATATAGACCTCGATTGTATCAATAAAACCATAAAATAGTATATGATTGAGAAAGAGAAATTAATTTGTTAAAAGGAGTTGGGCATGTTCTTAGAATCCTCATCGTATTTTGTTTGTTTCTTGGGAAATTTCTCTGTTGTTATTGATTCTTGCTGAGATAGGATCATGTAGAAAACTTTTTGGTTTAGAAGGCTTTGTTCAAATTTCTTACTAGAAAAACCATATTAAATTTTCAGGATTCCCTGGCAGAAAAGAGCACTGAGACGGAGCAAGAAGATGACATTCCCCTTTTGAGTAGAGAGGAGTCGACGAATCCGGAACCCTCACCGGAGCCTAATGTAAACCCCAAAACTCCCTCTATCGATGAAGAAACTGGGAAATCGAAGACGAGCAAAACTAACGAAGGACGAAATGATGCTACCAACGCACAAGAGAAAAAGCTTAAGAAGCCGGATAAAATACTTCCGTGCCCTCGCTGCAATAGCATGGATACAAAGTTTTGCTACTACAATAATTACAACATCAATCAACCCCGTCATTTCTGCAAAGCCTGTCAAAGATACTGGACTGCAGGTGGTACTATGAGGAATGTGCCGGTGGGAGCTGGGCGACGCAAGAATAAGAACTCTGCCTCGCAGTATCGTCACATCTCCATATCTGAGGCTCTTCAAGCAGCTCGAATCGATGCTCCTAATGGAGCACATCTCCCTGCATTGAAAAGCAACGGCAGAGTCCTAAGCTTTGGCTTAGATGCACCCATTTGTGATTCCATGGCTTCTGTCTTGAATCTTGGGGAGAAAAAGTATCTAAATGGTACCCAAAATGGGTTTCAAGGTCTTGAAGAACAAAAAATTTCGGTCCCATACGGAGGAGGAAATGGAGATGATTGCTCGACTGCATCTTCTATCACGGTTTCGAACTCAATGGAGGAAGGAGGTGGAAGCTGCATTCAAGAAACAATGATGGGGCATATTAATGGCTTCCCTTCTCAAGTTCCTTGTTTACCTGGATTTCCTTGGCCTTATCCATGGAATTCTGCAGTATCTCCACCGGCCTTTTGTCCATCCGGATTTCCTGTGTCATTCTATCCTGCGCCAGCTTATTGGAACTCTGGTATTCCAGGCATTTGGAACGTTCCTTGGATGTCTCCTCGATCTTCTTCTTCTTCGAACCAGAAGACTCGGACCTCCGGCCAAAATTCTCCAACACTAGGGAAACATTCAAGGGAAGGGGACACATTTAAACCAGATGATTCAGATAAACAAAGGCCATGCGAACACAAGAATGGATGTGTTTTAGTTCCGAAAACTTTAAGGATTGATGATCCGAGTGAAGCCGCAAAGAGTTCCATCTGGGCAACACTTGGGATCAAGAATGAATCACTTAGTGGAGGAGGGCTTTTCAAGGCCTTCCAGCCAAAGAGTGATGAAAAGAATCCTACTGTTGAAACATCTCCAGTATTGAGAGCAAACCCTGCAGCCTTGTCCAGATCCCTCAACTTTCATGAGAGCTCTTGAACCGGTGGCCTGCTAAGTGCTTGATATAGGCTAGAAAAAAACTTTGAACCACTCACCACCGACTAAGTGCGGATCAGTTTGACATCTTTTTTTCACAGTAGGTCAGAGAAAAGCTCAGGGGAACTAATTCTCTTCTTTTAATAGCTGTATAAATAGTAAACAGGTGCCTTTTTTTACTCAGTTTGCTCAGTTTGTATTCATGTACATATCTCTATATGTGTAAAATACTGTGACAGAGTTGGAGAAAAATCTTTAGATGTACTGAACTAAATTTTAATAGTGAAGTTGAAGAGTGGAAGTCTTTCCCCTCATCCTGCTGCTTTCTATACTTTCCTGGTAAGATTTATACAAGACAACAAACAGGGAAACATGGAAAATTGTTATAATGGAAGGATTCAAATGTGTTAATTGTGCCTGATGGAACCAAAAGCTGAGGAAGTGCTAACAACCATGTAAGAATTTGTGTTGAAAGGTTGACCTAATAATTTGTGTATCTACGTGTCATATTTATATATTTTATTATTGTCATAATTGTGTTAAAAATGTTATATATTTATAATAAATTTTGATACGTTAATTCGTATTACGTAAATCATAAGATATTCATATATTCATGTTATATTTTAATTATTTTTTATGTCATATTGATATAATCATATTTAAGTGAGCGGACCCTTGGGTGGGGCTATTATGGATACTGTGCCATGCAAAAATGGGCATCATTTTAGGTTCTCCCTTCTCTTGTTCAAGATAAGCTTGAATTTACTTCAAAAAAGGCCAAGTAACTTTCCCTGTCACTCACCAATGGCCCAAAACAACTTGCACAAAAGGCAAAAATGCTTGGATGAAGTTCACTGATATTTTTACTTCACATTCTCTTGTTATCTTCCGCTTACTTTTCTTTTTAAAATCTTCCTTTATGCTTTTTGCAGTGCCAACGATAAAATAAAACCCAACTTCAAATCCTGAATCAATCATATTCTTGAATCATAAAGTTTTGTAGAATGCATTATTCTCCACTTTGCTGCAATTAGAAGACAAATTCAAGCATGAAGCTGATTCCCGATTAGATATAAATTTCAAATTTTAAGATTACAAGTTATGTAGTCAGAGTGATTATCGGATATAGATTATGAAGCATTGACACGTTTGTTTGGGGAGTGTCTCAGTATCGAATACATATTCTGTACGAAATATAACTCTGACAAGGTGGAATATGTGTCGAACACGCGAGGAATGTCAAAAATTTTTTTTAAAAAAATTGGATACAACCAAAACATGATCAAGACACAATTAGATACGTCTGCACACACAATGATTTTTTTTTTTGGCAATTTTATCTTCAATATGGATTCAACAATAAACATTTGATTCTAATGAATTTTTTAAGATTCAAGTGCTTAAATTTGAAAATAATTTTAAAAAATTAAAAATTTATTTGCATGTTAATATTTCACTGAAAGTGTCAATTTCAAATTTTTATTCTACATTATTATATAAAAATATTTTTTATTGTTGTGTCCTACAGTACCAATGTATAATGTTTTAGAAATTTTCATCCGCCATAGCCATGTCTTGTCGTACTCATATTATGTGTCTATATCAATGCTTTCTAAGATATAAATATATGTTCAACATAAATATAATCACATTTTTTAAGTTTTTTTTATATATATTTGAATAATCATATCTTTATACTTATATTTAAATATATTTTAAATATAAATATTTTATAAAAAATAAAAAATTTAAGATAAAGTAAGTTGAAAGAGTCTTTATTATTTTTGGGAGAAAACTGTGTTCTAATGACAGTGATTGAATATCAGTTGGTGATGATGTACTAAAAGTAAAATCTAAACATTCTAGCTAGACTGAGATCGGTTAGTCTTAAGACTTATCCGAGGTTGTGTTACTTATCCGGTATGGTAAGTATAATCTATACCAAGTGAACTTTGAACATATTTTATATTTATATATATATATTTTAATTCAATACAATTTAAATTATTTAATTGTAAAAAATTTTATTTTAATTTAATTATAAAATAAATAAATAATAATATAACATAATTTTTAAATATTTTATTATTTTATAAATAATAATTTAAATATTCAAATTCAGTTCAACATGAAGTTAAATTAAAAGATTTTTGAAGCCGGCCATGGACATCACTAAGTTGGTCCATTAGTGACAAATACACGAGATGCCTTTTTCCACTGATAAGAATAATATGGATAAAGTAAGAATTTATGCCCACCTTGAATTGTATTTATCTAATTTTCTCTAAGCAACCAATCAATGGATTACATCAAAATCTGGTCCATCAGCAGGAAAAAAAATATTAAAAAAAATGTGTTAGATATTTTGTTGCACCCGGCAAATGCAAGCCACATCTTTTAGTGCAGCAGTAGATGAGTTGTTGTTATGGGGCCCAAAATGGCCAAAATCAACACTATGCAATGAATTGGTTTTTTGGTATTTTCTGCTGCTTTTGCTTTCTATCTTTCTTTTCTTTTCCTTTCGTTTTTTTTTTTTTAACAATTTTGCCATTTCTTTTCATACATTTGCATAAGTTAAGTTTTGATTAATATACTAATTACCCCAAATTATATTTCTTTTCACAATTTAATGTATAAATAAAAATTTTATAATTAGATATTTAAACTTTATTTTTCACACTTATATTAGTTTATGGATTAATCATTGATGACAGGTCATTTTTATGATTAACGAAAACAAGATATATGGCATTGTTAACATATCAGTAATACCGTATCAATATTTAATAAATTTTTTAGTTATTAATTTTTTTGAATAAATATTTTATAATTTTTTAAAAAATTCAATAATATTGACATGGCAATAATGCTATGTGCCATATTTTTGTTGGTTAGAAAAATTGTATATCATCAATCGTTCAGCTATAAACTAACGTAGATGATGAAAGTAAAATTAAATTACTCAACAAATCATAAAAAGGATAAAATTTGGGGTATCAATTTGTATCTTAACGTTTTTAAGTTTATGTTAAAATAACAAAGTTCAAAATGAAAGTTTATTCAAGGTGTGGGATGCTTTGGATCCTCATTTTTCTAGCCATGTTGGTTGGATATCCTGAATGGCTTACAAGATTCCTATTTTTGTTACTCAGACTTAAAGTTATAAAAAGGTTGCATGATTGTAACCCTCAATTTTCTATGTTATGAAAGGCACAATTATTCCACAAACGGTTAATCTAGCAATACTGTTGAAAAAAAATTAGATAAAAAATACGTTTTAAAAATATTGTTTAAAATTTTTAATTATTTGTATGGCTAATTGAAAGATTATATATATAGATAAAATAAATAAACATCTAAAAATATAAAAATAATAAAATCATTTCGTATGAAAAGTTACTTTCTAAACAAAAAATATTATAATTTTTTTTTACTTTTTTATTTGGAATTTGAATCAAAACCTTGAATCTTTGCATTTATAACGCGATGAAACTGTGTCAACTATAATGTTAAATGGACCTATGGGGCTGCTGGCCTAGTGAACTTCATGGAATGAATGGAACAAGGAGTCGCATTAGTTTTAAGTGGCCAGCTGGTAAATTAAGCTTTCAAATCCGTTCATTCGAATGCGTTAAGTAGTATAGAATTTAAGGGTACTTCGTTTCCTTAGGCGCAGAACACAACAAACAGGTTTTTGAGCTTAACCAACACCCTGGAAGCCCTCAACTAACAGAAAATCTCTCAGATTTTAAGCCAGCAACAATTCAAGATGCCTGCCATCAGAGTTGTCGCTTTTACTTTCAGTCAGCCGTGCTAAGATTACATATCTGTTGCTAGATATTGAGGACAAAGAAAAAGTGAAACCATAAAATAAGAACTGTAATCCTACTTATGAAGGTCACCAAGCAAGTCTTTAAGGCTTGAAACTGTCCAAGTTATTCTAATTTCTAAAATAGAAACTTGCCAACTCCAATTATCATAGAAAAAGAGTCGCCGCTAATGAAAAAAGATCAATATGTCTGGATTGGAAACTTTTCTAATAAAATTGGAGATTCATAAAGTTAAAAAATTTAAATTGCAATCGCAACATGACGTTACAATTGATATTTTACGATTTGAATATTTTTCGTTATTAATATTCATTACGGATATTAATCATAATAATATAATTGCATTTACAATCTCGATAAACATGACGTGATAAAAAAAAATCTGAAATCGCATTTTAAAAACTTAAATCCCTAATTGAGCCCTTACTCCACATATTTGAAGCTTTATTTTTCCATGGAAAGGTCATCGTCCTGCTATCC
>JAQSVH010228399.1:0-13120 GCA_029448705.1 Adansonia digitata
CCAAATAGTTGGAGCAACAGAGATGGCTTGAATTTCCCTCTTTTCCTTGTTGTAAATAAGCAAGAAAAAGAGAGAAATAATGAGGTTTTAGTTCTGGTATGGATGAGGCTGATTTTTAGAATGTGCAGAGGTTGAGAGTAAGTGTTTTAGGGCTATTTTTGGGTGGTGGGTGAAGAGCTACAAGATTCTAGTTTTCTTGGCGTATGAATGTGTTTTGGAAGTGTAAATGAGCTGGAATCTAACCTTTTTCAGCTAAGATAGAAATGGTCCCTTTATACCAGCATTTTGGAGCCAAATTGGAGGTGTTTTTTGTAATTTCTTAAGGGGGATAAGGTGATGTCAGCGTGGTGGCTATAAGGTGGCTGTAGGGAGCAACTTGCTGCCAATGTGATGGAAACATAGGATGGCTAGTTTAAATGCTGAAGTTATTTTTCAGCAAATAAGGTGGCTGATGGTGATATTGGCCAATAAACTAGAGAGTAGGGTGATCATGTGATATTGACCCTTGTTGATCCAATTTGGACTTTAAAAAAATGTTTTGATTAATTCAAAACTCCAAATTCATAATTCAATATGGGTTTTGATCTTTCCTGATGCAAAAAAATGAGTTCAAATTAAGTTTAAGATCAATAGTGGACGAGTCAAAAATGCTCGAATCGTGAAATAGCCTCCACGTATCGATACATTGCATAATGTATCGATACATTTGGTTCAAAACCCTTGATGGTATCGATACAATGATCATTGTATCGATACTATGAACCACTATATCGATACATGTTGATATGTATCGATACATTTCTTTACAGAATGCTTATTTTGGTCCTGGCATGACCTAGTATCTATGCATGAGGTCCTGTATCAATACATCTACATGTTGTATCGATACAAATGGGGACATTTCAAAATTTTGGCTTGGAGCATTGTATCGATACATGAGAACCATGTATCGATACATTCAAGTAAAATTCTAAATTTTTTCATATCTTTTGTCCCAGGATACCTTGAAATACGTCATTTGATGCCACATCTTTGCATTTACCTTTGATATGATCCCTAGGCCTTCTTGACCTCTTCAAAATACTTTTTCACTGGGTGACAATTACCCCTCTTACACCCATGCTCCAGATTGCTAAAAATTAGCTCGGACAAAATAAGGTGTCTACACCTACATGATAAAAAAACAAATAGCCTTTGTCATAGAAGATGGAACACTTTGCTACTAGATATTGCCCTTTAAGCTAAAAAATGTGGGAGCCACTTATCAATGCCTAGTGAATAATTTTCAAAAACCAAACTAGGCGATCCTTGGAAGTATATGTGGACGACATCTTGGTCAAACACACTATTGAATAGCATATCAATGATTTGTTAGAGACCTTCCAAGTATTTTGACAATATAACATAAAGCTCAACCTATTTAGGTGTGTATTTGAGGTGGCCGCAAATAAATTCTTAGGGTTTATGGTATTTTCCCGAGGAATAGAAGCACACCTAGAGAAAATTCAAGCAATACTAGAAATAAGCCTACCAAAGCTGACTAAGAAAGTGCAACGACTAACAGGTAGAATCGCAGCACTCTATCAATTTATTTTAAAACTTGCTGATAAGTGCTTACCTTCTTCAAGTTGCTTAGGGGAGCTACCAGATACGAATGGATAGATAAATACCAAAAATCATTTAAAAATCTAAAGAAATATCTTTGTTTACCATTATTACTTGATAGGCCAAAGCATAAAGAATAACTATTTTTATACCTCCTTGTTTCTGACGAGATGATCACTGCTATCTTGGTCAAGAAAGAAGACTTGCAGTTTTTGTTGTATTAAGTTAGTAAGGCATTATAAGCGAGCGAACTCAATTGCACCAAGATTAAAAATTTAGTACATTCTCTTATTATGGCCATAAGGAAATTAAGGCAATATTTTTAGGCACATCCTATAACGGATCTAACCAATCAACCTTTGAAAGAAGTACTTTTAAAAGTAGACTTGGCAGGAAGAATAATTAGATGGAGTGTAACTCAGTGAGTTCTAGCCCTAAGAAGGGGATTAAATTGCAAGCCCCAACGAACTTTATTGCCAAGTACTCATTTACATCCTTTAAAAATGCCATCCGGTCTCCAGGAGAAGATAATGATAGCATTATCGCCTTAACAAAACCTGACCCTAAACAAAAAATAGCTAGATCAAAAACTTATTATTAGAAATAGAGCTAACTTTTTGACACTTTACATCAATGGATCATCCAAAAAAGGATGAGTAAAAAATGAGAGTCTTTTTGGTAGACCTTAAAGGCCATGAATGGCAATATGGTTTATCTTTCGAGTTCATTGCCTTAAAAATGCAATAGAGTATAAGGTATTGATACTAGGGTTAGAGTTGGCGAAACACTAGGAGCTTGCCATCTCACAATCTATACAAACTTATGATTGGTGGTAAATTAAGTCAATGAACAACAAAAGGTTAAAGACCAGCTATTAACCATATACCACCGCATAATCTTTGAGCTGTGTAAATCCTTCGATTATGTGGCCATTGAGCGAATACCAAGCAATAAAAACAGTCAAGCTGATTCACTATCTAGAATGGTGAGCAACATGGAAATTATAAGTTGAGGAAAAGTTTTCTCAAATATGTTAAAACTCTTACTTATCACAAACATATTCATAAGATAACCACTAGCAATGGTGATAACCAGATGACCCCTATTATGTTATTTCTCTATAACAATGTTGCACCTATTGATCCTTTACTACAAAGGTAATTGGAAAAGAGGGTCGCTAGGTATATAATCATTAATGATGTCATATACAAAAAATTGTTCACTTTCCTTATTTTCAAGTGCTTAGATCGGGATGAAGCAGACTATATCTTAAGAGAAATCCATTAGAAAGTATGATGCAATCACTTGGGGTATGAAGCCTCAGCACAAAAATCCTTGAGACAAGGTTTCTTTTGGCCAACAATAAGGAAAGACACCATACACTTGGTTAAAATATGTGATTCAAGTCAGTAATTTACCATACCTAGATAGCCTGCAAAAGTGCTAAAGTAAGTCCTCAGCCCATGGCCTTTTCTGTGTTTAAGAAATTGACATATTAAGTCTATTCTTATTGGCAACGTTGCAGCAAAATGTTTTAATCATGGCATGTGATTATTTCACCAAATGGGTAGAAGCGAAACTTGTGGCAACTAATACAGCAAGATCCACGGAAAGCTTTATTTGGAGCTTTATCTTCTATAGATTTTGGATACCCAATGTCTTCATAACTAACGATGAGAAATAGCTATAGGCAGATAAGTTGTAGAACTGCTGTGAAAAATTTCAAATCAGCCTACTGCGCAGCTCAATTATTCTTCCCCAATCTAATGCTGGATTGAATCTGTGAATAAAAACATACTTCAAGCACTAAAAAGAAGTTAGATGGCGTTAAAGGTGCTTGGGTAAAAGAAACACCAATGATACTTTAGGGGATCAGAAAAACTAAATGTCAGGCTACAAAAGTGCACCTTTTAGCCTCTTTTATGGCACAAAAGCAATGATCCCTACAGGGATTAGAATCCATAGCATTCGCACAACTAATGTCAACTACTAATTAATGATTCATACTTAAAGGCAAACATGAATTTTGAAGAAAATACAGACAACACTACAATAAAAATGGCAACTTAAGCACAGTAAGTATCTAGGTATCACAAAAAAGGACTTTACAATAGGTAATTTTAGATAGGTGACCTTGTATTATGATGCTGAAAGACCAATTAGTCAGTCAATCAGTGAAAGGAAATAATTATCCTTAAATTGGGAAAGACCGTGTCAAATAGCTAAAGTTGTTGGGTTCAGGGGATACAAACTAGTAGACTTGACTCATAAGCTAAATACCTGAAATGCCATTCACCCATAAAAATACTAGTTGCAAAACTTATATAATGACACTAAATAATGTTTTCTATTATTATTATTATTATTATTATTACTACTACTACTACTACTAATGAATATAGTCAAGGAGACTACTTTATCATATCAAGTTCAATGAGCCTTGAATGAAGTTGATGATTCAAACTGATAACTACTCGACATTTCAATATATAAGTGAGTGATAATAGGTCTCTCGTGTACATGCTAAGAATACCTCAAATTCTACTTGACAGTTCAGCATATAATCGAGTGACAACAAGTTACCATGCACAAATGCTAAAAATGACCTTAAAGGTCAAATCAACATTTAGTTGTATAAGCGAGCGACAACAAGCCACCACGTATACATGATAAAATGACCTTAAAGGTTTTCTAGACATTTCAGCATATAATCAAGTGACAACGAGTTACCATGACATATGCTAGGAATAACCTTAAATGTCTATGCAACATTTCAATGTATGAGCGAGTAATATAAATCATTATGCTAAAATTAATCCAAGGATCCATATGCTATTTACGCAATACACATACTCATATGTGACTATAATACCTATGTATGAGCAATCATTCCAAGTTAAAAACGTTTATATGCCACAAAAATGTTAAAATAATTCAAACAACTTAAATGGACCCATGATTGTATACTCTGACAGTTATACAGTGTGAGATTGTGAAATCCTGATAAATAAAAAGAGTTTGTAAAACTTGTAACACATAAATGGTTACTAAACAATTTGATACTTTTCATTAAGAAAATAAATACAAATAAAAAGCTTTAGTTACAACTTTATAAGGAAATATCATAAATTGGCTTCAGAAGTATTAGTTTCAAAGGATGGAATCTACTCCACTTGCTTGCCTTCATCTTCTCCAAAACCCTTATTAAGCTCCGTCATCTCTAATGCAAAAGTAATGAAAACAACATCCCTTGCTCATTTTTTCTCCTCTTGTTGCTCTTCATGCATATGTACATTGAAACCTTTAGGAAAAGAACAGAGAGTAACCAAATGCAACTTCTTTAGATCTAGGGGACCATAAAACAACTACACTTTATATAAAGCACTCTCTATGTGCTTGTCAACTGAAGCAAGCATTTAGCCAAGCAAGGATTCTTTTTTAGACTTTAACTCTCTTTGAAGGCGAGCCTTGGCCTTCCTAAGTTGAACATCTTGCATAAAGATTTTAGTGGTAGCCATAATTAATTCTGCATCACAAGCTTTTTATGCTTTCTTTACTTTTTTTTAGTTTTTGGCAAACTCAATAGCCTCCATAACTTGTTCATCCTTTGTAGCTTTCAAGGTAACTCCAAGCCTCTTTATGTCCTCTTACGACTTAGCCTCTAGATCATCAAAAGCTTTCTTTTCAAAAAATAAATTATCCAGTTGGGCTTACATCTTCTTCACAATGGTAGCATTTCGAGTAGCCTTTTTCTTTTATCTAGTAAACCTTAGACTGCCACCCTAATATTTGGTATGCACAATCTGTCTAGAAATGCGAAACTTGAAAACAAAAAAGAACCTTATAAATATCTCAAGGGTAACAGTATACGAAAACTCTATGAATAAAATACCAAGATCACCATACAAATGAGGCCAGAATGTAAGTTATGAACATGATTTCTTATTAGTAGGAAATCTATATCTATCAAGGATACTTGCTTATATGCCCATTTATAAGCCTTTCCCACTAGCTATTGCACCCACTTCAGCTACTTAAGTTTCCTCTAAGGTAGATTGAAGGACCAACACTTGGACTCTTCACACCACTACAACCCAGTGAATCTGAAGTTTATTGAACAAGTGGACTACTCTGATAACAAAACATGTCGAGGTGGTAATAGTGCCAAGTGGACTTATGCTCACCACACTTATTGAGACCATAGGCATCCACTATGCTCGTTCAACGTCAAAAATGGTAGCATCAGTAGAACTGATGATAAGGACATAGCTTCTTCGTTTTAGAGTCTCCATTTTCATTAAAGGCATAAAATAAAAAATTATTTTGCCCTTCTGCTTATCTTTTTTTGTTGATGAGTGGCAACCTTTTGTGTAGCTGCCATCTTTGTAACATGTTTGGTGAACACAACATTCACAATAGCAGAATTTATTTTTGCATAAGAAATGAACAAAAAAAATAAGGTCAAGATAAGTCAGCTTAACGCGAAATTACAAACATGCAGCTTTTTTCTCTATAATAGTAAAATGTCGATTAGACGTACCCCCTCAACTGATCGTTCAAAAACTACTTGACCTTAATCGATGGTTCGTTCAATAGGTTAACCATTAACTATTGGAAGACTTTGGAGGGTTAGAAAGTGTGTCAGGTGAACCCTCTAAGTCTGCCATATTAACAGACGATCTAATCATGGGCCTAGACTCCTTTGGCACGTCATCTGCAACTACAAACTTATTATTAGAAAATTTATATGGTCATACAAGACTATAAGAATACAATGAAATATTTTTTACCATACTAGTAAACTTCCTTTAGGCAATCATAAGACATCTTTTCTTCCTAAGAAGATGCATCACACCCTCTAAACATGGGCTACATATAAGCTTAGATAGTTTTTTTTTTTACTTTTTATAGAGTTAGATATTCCTTTTGCTTCAACTGGCTACCAGAGAAGAAATCGACTTGCTTCTACTCAATGGTGTTCAAAGGAATCATAAAGTTACTTATAGGAGAGCAAAAATTCCACTACACAAGAAAACCTTATTCTGTGGCCAACCTTTTCTAAATAATGAAGAACCGATTCGTAGCCATATAGGCATTTGACAGAATGTCTGTTATCATTTTCCTTTCTGATGACTGTAGACAGTAACAACACCATCATTCTTCTTCAAGGAAAATAGGTGCCTTACCATCTCTATAAAAGGCAATCAATTCTGTTCTTAGTGGACGATGAAGTATATAACCAAGATTGCCAGCATATTTGGTTTCTATTAGTTTTGCGATATAGGATAATAGTTCATAGAAGAAAAGCTTCAATGGGATAAAATCCACACCTAAAAATCTAGATATAGAATGCCATGTTATCTCCATCTGTAATTGTGGCTATTTGTCCAAAAATGGGCTCAAATACTTTATACTAACTAAAGTTGAAACCCCTATCAATCAACCATTTTGTTACAGTCCCCATATTAATATTAAGAATCACAGGCTGTTGAGCCAAGATCTATGCCTTTAACCTCACCAAGCTTGTCAGAACTGCTTCCCTTATCACTAAACTGTTGCTTTACATTTTTCAACCTTAATAACCGATTTCAATCAAGATCTTTTAAATCCCACTCTCTTCATCTGTAAAACTATAAGACCATTAGTTGACTAGCCTAAAAAATAATCTCCCTAAGCAAATGATTTAATCTTCAATATTATCTTCAAATCTAGGCTTTCTGATAACCTATTTGATAAGCATACAATGGTATTTCTTAACCGTCTGACCCAAAAACAAGGACAATATGAAAACTAAAAATGGATTAAAGATACAAAAATAATGAACTTTTACCCAATTACTAGAAAATGAGTGTGAATGAGATGACCAAAGAAAGAAATCTTATCTCTAATGTAAAAAGGGCAAATGAACTATAAAAGAATGGTAAAGGTTAATATAAAAATGGGTAAAAGAAATATCGATCCTATGCAAAAGGATTATAGTTCAAGAAAAATAAAGGATGGAAGATGAAAAAAAATAGTAAAGCACCTTGGCTTTGTGAAAGGAATGAATAGTTATAAACACTTATATAGAAAGAAAATCATTGATATAAATACCCATCAATGCTCGACCTCAAAACATGTAGCAAAGGTTATGTGTCAAATGGCAATTGGTATCTCCATAGGTATAAAATATTATGAATGTACGTGACTTGCTCCTGACGGCTACAAACTATAACCTTTGGAAATTCAAAATTTAAAAATCATGTAGCACGTAAACCAAAAATAATTAAAGTTTGCTCCTAATAATAATAATAAAAAAGCAATGATGTCCATCGTTCCTACCTACCATTTTAACTGATATAAAACTGCCAAATCATGCATAGGGCTAAATATGGTCACTTTATTACCATCCTCAATTGTAGAAGCAGTTGTTACAACTTTATATGCGACGACTCATACTTATGGGCCTAAAAAAAACAAGTTAACCCTAAGGCACACAACTTAGGTCACACAAGTAAGCTATATAAGTTGATGCATCCTCTCTTAACCCTAGGCTTAATTCAACAACATACTTAGTTGCTTGTTTACCTTCTTTCTTGCCCTTACTAACATAAGCATTCAAGTGTGCCTTGAAGTATGAACTTTAGCATCCTCTAACCTTTCTTATCTTACAAATATGATGTGGTAACACTAGTCCATCTTCCTCAATCCATCAACCGCCATTATTGCATCAACAATGCATAAATCAGCCTTTAAACATCCACATTCTCCTAAGGCACTAAAGCTAAAAACTTAAAAGAGCTAAGTAGAAAAGAAAAACACTTAAAGAATAAAAAGGATTACTTAATGTATTACTGAAGTGTTTGATGACACAAATAAGGATAGGGAGGCCTCTATTTACAGTTGAATTTCTCATACATCAATTGCTCAAATCAGATGTAATGGACTGCTAAGGTTGCATTTACCTACAAATAATTAAAATCTTAGATAATTTTAAACTCTATCAACTCTATATTAATAGAGTCCTAAGTAAGCTAGAGTAGCTATGTTTCATTGAATCTCAAGCTTTTAGAAATTCCAAGTGGATTGGGCTTTCAAGAATTTTTAGGCATTAGGCCTATTTTGGTGGTTCCCAGCTGCTCCATGTAACTTGCATCCATAAGCATAGGTTAATTAGTTTGGCCCATAACATTATTCCTCACCTGTTCTAACGATGTCTTTTTTACATCTTCTGAATGAAACTATTTTTTATCCCAGCACTACCACAATGCCTTGGCCTATGACTTATTCCTAACTCGCCTCACTATGTAGTAGTCTTTTCCATCAGAGAAAGTATTGAAGCCTTGGCCTATGACTTTTTTGTCATACCACTCAATTTGCAAGAATACTTTGTATATCTTTATCACAGGGAACCTTCATTCCTACAGGTGCACATTGTGACTTACATTAGTCAGAATCATCTCGATCCTTATAGAATGGCTTAAGAATGCTAACATGGAAAACAAAGTGTACGTTGAGTTTTGTCAACAACTTAAGTTTGCAGACCACCTTGCCTATTCATTTAAAACTCTGAATAAACTTTCGTATCTTTACACAAGCCCTTTATGCATGCCTAGATTGCATAACACCAATGTAGTTTGACAAGGACCAAATCTCTAAGCTAAAACTTTACATCCCTGCACTTATAATCTATCGACTTCTTGGTATGCTTGCTTACCTTATGTAGACAAGCCTTAGCAAACTTGTAAACTAGTAGTTTTGTTCCTGTGTAACTTGTTGCAATAGCACTAGCTACAACCAGCCGCTGCCAAGTCACTATCTTTAATGAACTTTGATTTGTGGCCTTAATGTGTTGCAAATTATAAGAAAACTAGGTCACATCCAACAACTTTGGCTGGTAACACTATGTTAGACTTACATAATGCCTAAGATATACCTTTAACAAAGCATTCACTCTCTTGGTCTACCTATCTGTTTAAGGATGCACACTGGTGGTAAAGTTCAAGTCTGACACTAACAACTTGAACAACTTAATCCAAAACCATTTCGTAAACTACTCGTCTATAATACTATCTAATACTTCACCATATTCTTCAAGAACAATCAGGCTACTTCCTCTATTAGGCACTTTTAGGTTGCTGGAATAAAATCCTCGTACATAGAAAATTGTCCATTACTACCATAATGCTCATAAACCTATCTACCTTGGTCAATCCGACTATGAAATCCCCATGGCCACTTTGGTATGGATAATGGCTACAATAGTCCAATTGGTGTCTTCAGTTCAACCTTGACTTGGTGCACAAGACAAGTTTTCACATAGGCCTCAACATTATTACGCATGTGTGGCCAATAATAACGGTCATTCAAGAGTGCTAAGCTACAACGTATCCCTAGATGGCTAGCCTATCTCAAATCATGGCACCCTTACATGATCTATTTACGTAGCTGTTGCAACATGGCTCGGATACGAATCCTGACCAAGCCTGACTTAAATGGCCTTCGCTCCTATATTTGTTTAATTTATGACTATTTTATGTTCTCTTATTTCTATAAGCCATATCATTATTGATATTTTCTTATTTTCAAGGACTGGGTGGTCGAGATGAATCGCTCACTTGACTTAACCATAAATAGTCATCATGAAATGGCTATTTATTTGGATTCGCCAGTAATCTATTTGGGCTAGGTGAGTTTAGTCACCTAGCGAAGTTTGTGTTTTGACGGTTACAAAACCTTAGAATACAAACTCTAAGACCCGCTATCATACCAAAAATCATATAAAAGAGTCCAGGAGTTGGTTACAATCACAAGGATCAACCCTCTTGTGATACTTAAAAATTGTTACCTTATTAATTACGTATCACTTGAATCTTAATTTTTATTCGATTTCAACATATGGCATTTAGTTATAGATTCTCGAAATAACAATTTATAAAACAAATTTATTATTATTCCATGTTAGGAAGATCAATTTTTCAAAATTTTAAAAGTAAAAATCTCTTACGTACTCCATCAGAGGACGAATGGAACACGAAAGCTTTTTATCATTCTCCTTTGTGTCCCAACAGAAAACTAAAGAAACACAAAAGGTTTTAAAATTAAAAATATCCTTTGCACCCTGGTAGAAGGTTAGAGGAATGCGAAAGGTTTTATTATTATTTTTTAAAATTTGTAAAATCTCGATTTCCATTTTGAAAAAGATATCTCAATATTAAAATAATCTCTAAAACCTCTCTCATATTTTGGGAGAAAATTTACGTATGATTTTAAGTTAGAGATATTGCCTTAATTTTCAAAAAAAAATTATATTTTATTGAAAATATTTATAAAACTTTCTAAAACTCAATAACAATCTGAAATGAACATATTCCTAATGTATCCCTTAGACACGAAAATATCCTTGTAATCACATAGGACTAGGTTCTAGCAAAATGACCAAAATGCCTCTAGGGTATACCTTCAACGTGAAAGTATCTTAATACCCCTAACGGACACTAAAATGACCTTAAAAGGCTAAATGAATCCTAAACATTCACCTTTGGCATAAAAGCATCCCAGTGAGAAAAATTATGAAAACGCCTTAGGGTATTCCCACGTACCCCTAATGGATACTAAAATGACCTTAGAAGGCTAAATGAATCCTAGACATTCACTTTTGGCATAAAAGCATCTTGGTGAGAAAAATTATGAAAATGCCCTTAAGATATACCTTCAACATGAGAGTATCTCGATACCCCTCATGGACATTAAAATGACCATAGAAGGCTAAATGAATTCTAAACATTCATTTTTGGCATAAAAGCATCCCAGTAAGAAAAATTATGAAAATGCCCTTAGAGTATACCCTCGTACCCCGAATGGAAACTAAAATGGCCTTAGAAGGCTAAATGAGTCCTAAACATTCACCTTTGGCATAAAAGCATCTTAGTGAAAAAAATTATGAAAATGCCCCTAGGGTTCACCCTTGACATGAAACTATCCGAGTACCCCTAATAGACATTAAAATGACCTTAGAAGGCTAAATGAATCCTAAACATTAACCTTTGGCACAAAAGCATCCCGATAAGAAAAATTACGACCCACAATGGACACTAAAATGACCTTAGAAGGCTAAATGAATCCTAAACATTCACCTTTAGCATAATAGCATCCCGGTGAGAAAAATTATGAAAATGCCCCTAGGCTATACCTTCGACATACAAGTATCTCGGTACACCTAATGGACACTAAAAGGACCTT
Source organism: Adansonia digitata (assembly GCA_029448705.1). Lineage (NCBI taxonomy): Eukaryota > Viridiplantae > Streptophyta > Magnoliopsida > Malvales > Malvaceae > Adansonia > Adansonia digitata. The sequence goes on from JAQSVH010228399.1 coordinate 11,827, forward strand.
AGAAGGCTAAATGAATCCTAAACATTCACCTTTTGCATAAAAGCATCTCGGTGAAGAAAATTACAAAAATACTCCTATGGTATACCTTCGACATGAAAGTATCTCGATACCCCTAGGGGACATTAAAATGACCTTAGAAGGCTAAATGAATCCTAGGCATTCACTTATGGCATAAAAGCATCCCGATGAGAAAAATTACGAAGCTACCCCTACGTATGCTCTCATACCCTTAATGGACACAAAAATGACCTTAGAAGGCTAAATGAATCCTAAATATTCACCTTTGGCATAAAAGCAACTCGATGAAAAAAATTACGAAAATACCCTTAGGGTATACCTTTGACATTAAAGTATCCCAATGCCCCTAATGGATATTAAATGACCTTAGAAGGCTGAATGAATCCTAAACATTTACCTTTGGTATGAATGCATCTCGATGAAAAAAATTATAAAAATGCCCCTAGGGTATACCTTTGGCATGAAAGTATCTCGTTACCCCTAATGGACATTAAAATGACCTTAAAAGGCTAAATGAATCCTAAACATTCACCTTTGGCATAAAAGCATCCCGATTAGGAAAATTATAAAAATCCTCTTGGGGTATACCTTCGACATGAAAGTATCCTGGTACCCCTAATGGACACTAAAATGACCTTAGAACGCTAAATGAATCCTAAACATTCACCTTTAGCATAAAAGCATCTCGTTGAGTAAAATTATGAAAATACCCCTAGGGTATACCTTCGACATGAAAGTATCCTAATACCTTTAATGGACACTAAAATGACCTTAGAAGGCTATACGAATCCTAAACATTCACCTTTGGCATAAAAGCATCCCGATGGAAAAATTACAAAAATGCCCTTAGGGTATACTTTCGACATGGAAGTATCTCGATAACCCTAACAGACCTTAAAATGACCTTGGAAAACTAATCCAATCCTAAATATTCACTTTTAGCATAAAAACATCCTAGTGGCAAAAATTACCAAAATGCCTTTAGGGTATACCTTTGATGCAAAAGTATCCCAGTAACCCTAATAGACCTTAAAATGACCTTAGAAGGCTAAACCAATCCTAAATATTCACCTTTGGTGTAAAAGCGTCCTAATGAGCAAAATTACCAAAATGCCTCTAAGGTATACCTTCAACGTGAAAGTATCCTAATAACCCTAATGGACACTAAAATGATGAAAAGTAGATGAATATAGTCAAATGGAAAAGCTAAAATTTTAAGTTTGACTTAAAATGAAAATTTGTAATCAAGCCCCTACATTTTTTAAAATTACATTTC
>JAQSVH010228441.1:0-13117 GCA_029448705.1 Adansonia digitata
TTCATTATTAAAGTTTTTTATTTATAAAAAAATTATTTAACTATAATTTCTTCATATTTATTTTTAGTATTAAATTCAGGTTTGGGTTCAGGTCAGGTTTGAGTCATTTCGAGTTTGGGTTCTTTCGGGTTCGGGTCATTTCGGGTTTGGGCCATTCGGGTTTAGGTCTTTTCGGGTTCGGACCATTGACTTTTTAGTCAAATCGGATTCGGTTCAAGTTCAGGCTTAGGTTTTTTCGGGCAAGTTTTCGGGTTCGGGTTCATTTTGCCACCTCTAGTGATGAAAATGAGATGAATAGAGGTGGGTGGGTTTAGATCAGGCTGGCTCAGAATTTAAATTATTTTGCATTGAAATTTATTTTAAATTTAGATTATAACGGGTTTAAACATGTTTTATTGAAGTTTTTAGGTATTTGAATTATCTTAACTCAGACAATTTTGGATATAAATTTTTTTTAAATTCAAATTATTTTGAATCAGATCAATTTGCGTTTAGACATGACAGATTAAAAGAAATTTATAATTTTGTAAATTTTTTATTTTAAAATTTAAATGTAATAATTAAATTATTTTTACATAGTGACAAATTTACTAAGATTAAAATTTTAAAAATTAATAAATATTTATATAAATATAAAATTAAATAATAATTTTATTTATTTATTGAGTATTTGTATTTAATATTATCTATAATTTTTAATATAGTATCTTTTAAGTTCAAATAAAAGCTAAATATATAAGTTCGATAAATATATATATCTATTTATAATAAAAATAAAAAATAATTTGTGTATTTGATACTTCTTATTATTTTACAATAATTATATACTTATATTTTTATTTGTTTTTATGATATTTAGTATTGATATAACTAATGATTATATAAGAACTTTTTTTTTTGTTTTATAAGTTTGCTAAAATAAATATAAGATAACACTAGATAAAGTAAATATAAAAATATCATTAGGTTACATTTAAAAAAAATCGTTGCAATGAAAAAATTATAAAAGAACTTAAAAAATTATATATATATATATATATATATAACTTTTTACTCTTGACTTAATAACTAATTGGACTCTTATTTACTTAACCCAACAGTTTTTTATTTTTATTAGATTTTTTGGTTAATTTGTTATAATTTTTTTAGGTTGCATTTAGAAATTTGCATTTCAAAATAATGTAAATTTTGTATAAAACACATTAAATATAGCATTTATGATTTTTTTAAAATTCATAAATTTGTTAGATACCTATTTAGTAATAAATTTTAATTACTTATAAATATTTGTGAATTTAAAATTTATATTTTTATAGCTTTAAAATATATAGTTATATTAAATTATAACATATTTAACATATGTATTTCATCCTCACAATTTAAAAATAAATGAAATCCAAAGTTTCAAATTTATATAATATTTATATAATTTTAATATTTGAGTTTTTATATTAACATTAGGTATATCAATTAATTATTTAAATTACTTCATTATATTATACTACTATAATCTATTTTTATATAATAAATAATTTAATTAATATATAACTTTCAATCTAATTGTACATTTGTTATTATATGAGCTTACTTTTTCTTACAGGGATTTTTAAAATTAGATCTATATCACATATACAAGAAATTTAATTTTTGGATGAGCTTCGAGAAGTTTACGAGAAATTTGATGTTTTTGATTATTAAAAAAAAATTTTGATATCTTGTATTTTTATTAATGGCACTTAATATATAGATATTTATATATATATTTGTTTATATAAATTTTGCTCAACAATGACTAAATTAATTTTGAACTCTTTTCAAGTTAACTTGAATAATTTACAAGTACAATGTCTGATTTCTGCCCTAGTCTATAGTATAGAATAGAAGTGTTTATGAGTTGCATCGCAACTCAAATTTTTTTCAATTCCTTTGACTAGGCTTCGCTTTTAAGTTCATTTTATTATTTTTAAAAAATAAAATATTAAAAATATTTTTATATATAATTAATCTAAATAAAAAAATTATTTATTAGTTAAACAATAATTCAAGCTAGGTAGACCAAAACCATTAAATATTATCCTATATAAATTGGGTGGGCTATCCAACAGTTTAATTTAGTTTTGCATAGAATAGTTAAACATTACTTTTATAAACTTATTTATTATATTATTTTTGGAAAATTTAAAAAATCAATAATAACATAAATTCCTTTATAAATATTATTTAATCGATATATATCAAACTATCAAAAAAATGTGAAATGTGTAATATTCTCAATAATTTATTTTATTTATTTTTAATTAAAACTTTAGCTAAGTTATACGTATTATATTATATTTATATTTATCGCGAATCGCCCACGAGAAGGCATAGGCCCATTGAGGTGATCAAGAAGATGCGATCAATATGCTCCTATTTATCGAGGAATTGACATATAAAACTACCAATGAATTCTTAGAAACATACGTTTCTAGGAACTGATTGATAAAACTATCGATAAATCCTTTAAGAAAAATTTGACTAAACTTGTGAATTATTCAAAGGAGATATTAAAATATTTAAGTTCAACTTTTTTTAATAACTCGAGCTTAAATTTTGTTCGATAATGATCAAATAAAATTTTAAATATTTTCAAAATAAACTTAAATAATTTGCAAGTATAAAACTTGACTAAGGCAAAATTAAAAATATCCAATTCTAACTTGTTTAAAAAAAGTCAACCATGCGTCCATCTATTTTTCAGAGTTTTTTCTATTAAATATAATATTAAAAGAAAAGCCTGCTTTTCACTCTATCGGGCGATTCCTCCTTGTACGATCGGTGTGCAAGGCGAAATGTTTTGTTAATTGTCTTTGGCTATAAGATATTTTTAGTGTTACAGCACATTTCTACTTTATGGAATTTTTCAATACAAGAGTGCTTTGAGTTAAACCCAATTTGCAGTTTTTCCATGCAATAAGATCCTATATATATATATATAATTATTTATTTATTTATTTATATATGGGACAAATAGGAAGTGAACGTCATTCCCGAGAAGGCAAAAAAAAAAAAATACTATAAAGTCCACAAATCTCCTAAGATTTTAGATAAAATATATTGAAAAATAAGTACTTATTCCTTTCACATTTGTTCAAAAACATACTAACCCTTTAAAAGTTCATTTGCTAGGTAAATTTTAAATCAAAAGATACTTTTGTTGATTATTACTCATGTATTTCTGTATTTAATTTTGTATTTATTTATTTACTCAAAAATTTTTTAATTGCACGTAATGACAATTTAATTAGTTTTAAAATTATCTTTAATTAATAGATATTTATATATTTGTTTATATAAATTTTGTTCGATATGGACTAAATGAAATTTAAACCTTTTCAAGTTGAACCCGAATAGCTTACACATATAGATGTCTAATTTTTGCCCCCTAGTCAAAAGTATAAAATGGAGGTGTTCATCGTTCATAGTAAGCTTGTTCTATTATTTTAAAAAATAAAATATTAAAATATTATTTTTATAATAATATTTATATATAATTAAATATTTTAAAAATTATTGGTTAAACAGTAATTCACGCTAAGTAGACCGAAATCACTAAATATAATATTCACGTTAAGGTGGGGTGTCTAATAGTTTAATAAGTTTTGCAGATGATAGTATTATATTATTTATAACTTTTAGAAAATTATTTATCATATTATTTTTTTTGAATGCTGAAGAAATGTTGGTTGCGATTAAACGATCATCGTCGTGGCTAAGGTCTTTTAATCTAAATTCCATTTGCAACCAAGTGTTGATTTACTGATCAGTGAAAGGATTTCGGCTAGTAGGATATCCAAATTGTTGGTATTACGGCCTAGAGTTACATAGCAAAGCATGCCAGAATGGTTTACGCAGTTAAAACCGTTAAAAAAATTAGTCTCGAACCAGAAGAACCTACGTTTATCCGGGCCCTTAGGGTGATTTGTTCAATGAGCGACACCAATCGGGAGAAAAAAGTTTGAGGCTTTCATGAGTGTGGGATGTAGTAAAGAGGAAGTGCTGAATACTTTCAGGAAAGACCCTCTTTTTTTAGTTTGTTCTCAGAAGAAACTTCGGTATTTGATGGATTTTTTATGTCAATACTACGAAATTGGATGCGAAAACTATCACTTCATACCTGGAATTGCTTTTTTATTTGGATGATAAAAGGATTTTTGCAAGGTATAATATTTTGAAGGTTTTGAAGTCAATGGAGTTAATCAAAGAGGACAAGAAGATTGTATGAGCAATAACATTGTCTGAAAAGAAATTCTTGGAGGAATATAGTACCAAGAACAAGGGCAAAGTTTCAGGTTTGTTGGATATGTATCATCAAACTGATAAGCAAAGACAAACAACCAGAATCAAGGAGACAATTGATCCCAAATCAGCAAGTTTGATTATGCAGTTAGTAATTAACGAGACTTACGATACGTAGATTTAAAATACGGATATATGTCCAGCTTAGTTACTTTCAATTTTTTTCTTAGTTTATTTTTGAGAATCGTATCATATTATTAACCATATCCATATATGTTGAACTTAAATGATTGACATGCGGTATTTTAAAAAATGCAAAATCCAAGTGACATGGCCTTGGACTTTCCTTTTGATTGGTTGGTAATGTACTATTAAGGCCATATTCGTAGTAACATCTCTTAATAATTTACTTAATTAATAACATCTCTTAACAATTTTTTCTTAATAATTAACTGTCAGTTTGATCTCTTAATAACATCTCTTGGCCATTAGCCTTTTGTTTTTCTTGATATTAATTTACTTAATTGAGGTCATTTTCTTTTGTTGTTTATTATAATATGTCTCCCGGCAACTCTTTGCTTTATTTTAAAATTCAATTCCTTCGAATGATGTTTGTAGTAAGGGAATATATCTTGAATATACTTTAATTAAGAGGAGCACAACATAAAATATCTATCTTTCTAACAAATACATGAAACTATATTTTTTCGTAAGTTAAATTGAGTCATAGTTATTTTTTTATAATTTTTTTTTGTCTAGGTCTATCTTTGGCTCAGCTTGTAAATCTAAAATATTGTTCAAAAATTTAAAATATTAAAAATTATTTTTATATTAATACTCACATATTTTTACAATTAAATTTAATTAAATATTTTTATTAATTAAATAATAATTTGAATTGAGCCGAGAGAAGGTCTATGCGAAACTCTTTAACTACATTTCATTGCACAGATTTAGATAAAATTTATTTAAGATACTCCTGGAAAGATTTTAGCTTGGATTAATAAAGAAAAGCACGAGGTGTCAAACACATTTAGATCTTTCAAACCAAAATTGTCAAAAATATTGGTGATATTGCAAGTTGAGACCAGAACGAGCGCACCGGCCTATACGAATCCCCTTGTCTAGAAGTTACGAACCTCGTACTCTTTTCTGTTTCAGCACGCATTTTGAATAGGCAACACGCGCACAAGCAAACAAAGGGACTGGGTCACGATGGGAACGGTCAATCAACATTTTCTGGTTCGAGTAGGGACGGTCGTTCTCGTTCATCACTTATATCTGGTCTTTGATTTGGTTAAGTCAGTGATTGAAATGAAGTCAATGAAGGAGTGGGGTCAATATGTCAATCCGTCGGTCTAGGGATAAGTTGGCAAATTAAACACATGAGCTGCTGAGATCTTTAGAGCTTTCAAACCAAAGTAGTAAAAAAACATTGATGACATAAACGTTGATGCAAAGTAAAAAGGATTTTTACTCAAAGCCTTAAAAAACATACGATTTCCTCAAGCCCAAAGAAGTCTGGAGGCCAAGTTCCTTACATGCACGAATATACAAAGCACGATAAAAGGAGAAAAAAAAAAAAACCATAAAACGCAAGAAATTGCAGTGTCATCACGAAGCTCGACATGACCTCAACCATCTTGGTCATGATCATTATCTCTCACCTCCGTCGTGAAAACGGTATTCGATCTTAGCAATTTCTCCATCAGAAGGTTCATCTCAGCTTGTAATTCTTTAACGAGAGTAGAAAACCTATCACCAAACTTACGTTCAATTGCCTGAACCAAGTGGCCAACCTCTCTGGAGTATGTTACATGGCGATCCTGAAAATTAAGATAATCAATAAATGATGGACTAGATGAGTAATTGCTATTAGTGGCCACATATTTGTTTGTAAATTCAGATAACAAATTGTAAAATCAAAGAGAACTAAGAGTTAAAAAATCAATTTTTACGAGCCCCTAAACTAACAAAACAGTAGAGTTCGAGTAGCTCAAGATATCGAGTGAGCAAAATTTTGTTCCATGGTTCCCAGCTAAATACTCTCAAAATGATTTAAAACAATTGCCATACCTGGCCAACCTCTCTCGAGTCTGTTCCAAGGTGATCCTGAAAATTAAGATAATCAAATAAATGATTAACTATGTAAGTAGTTGTCATTGGTATCCAGATATTTGTTTGTAAAATCAGATAACAAATTGTAAAATCAAAGAGAGGTAAGAGTTAAAAAATAAATTTTTGTGAGACCCTAAACTAACAAAACCTAGTAAATTAATATGACTGAGTTTGAATAATACTAACTCTTGGGAAGCTTGCTAAGGCCTGGACAGAAGAAGAGCTTGGGCGATTCGACCGCCAAAATTTTGATTTTCTGACTGCGTCTGGAATTTTATCTTTATACTCATCAGCAGGGATGTCCTCTCTCCTTTCTATTTTCTCAAAAATCTCAGCACATACTTCCTGCAAAACCCAAGTTGGAGGAGAGAGACCGAGAAAGATATGGGAGCAAACCCAGTGTTCTGATATATATGAACATCAGGCCCGTAAAAATAGTGGCAAATTTGGAATGAAACAGAGATTTGTACTTCTTTACCCTTATTGTTTGCTGATTTTTTCTATAACTTCTAGAATAACGTGCGCTGCTCGATGGTTCTCTTTGATGCCTTGTTTCTTGAAAACGCATCCTCCTTCCAGTATCAGTTTGACTCCGACTTGCTTCATTCAAAGGTTGCTTAGAAATCGACACTCCACCCCCTGTAGATTCCAGAAAGGGACCATGTTGCTGAGAAATTGTCACTCGATCCATTGAAGAGTAGGATTGATCAGCCATACTCGGACCAACTTGATCATTCAAAGGTTGCTGAGAAATCGACACTCCACCCCCCGTAGATTCCAGAAAGGGACCATATTGCTGAGAAATTGTCACTCGATCCATTGAAGAGTGGAATTGATCAGCCATACTCGGACCAACTTGATCATTCAAAGGTTGCTGAGAAATCGACACTCCAACCCCTCTAGATTCCAGAAAGGGACCATGTTGCTGAGAAATTGTCAGTCGATCCATTGAAGAGTAGGATTGATCAGCCATACTCGGACCAACTTGATCATTCAAAGGTTGCTGAGAAATCAACACTCCACCCCCTGTAGATTCCAGAAAGGGACCATGTAGTTGAGAAATTGTCACTCGATCCATTGAAGAGCAGGATTGATCAGCCATACTCGGACCAACTTGACCAGGTTGACGCCATTGAGAAAGCCAGATCACTTCCCCAAGTCCAACTGGCAGAAAGATGGATCGACCAGCCTGACTGTGAAATGCGTGATTGAATTGCTGATGGTTTGTGGGCTGAGAATGCTGCTCATCACTTAAAAGAAATTCAATTTCCATATCATCAAACCCACTGGGAATCAAATTCGCTTCTTGACTGAAAGTAGGCTGGTTTGCTCGCTGAGAGTGCATCATGGAACCACTCCCAAACCACGTGGTGTACGATTGACTATTCTGGCTCTGTTCTGCTTGATTGGGCGTGGATATGTATATCATATGTGAGTTTGAAAACGAAGTAGAAACCCTTCCTTCTGAATCCTCCATGATATCTGGATTCCAATGCTCGGTTGAATTCATGTTAAAACAGCTACAACATACCATATGCAGAATAATTAAATCCAAAAGTAATAACCTGAAAAAAAAAAAAATCATTTCCAAATATCATGATCAGATTAACGGATGGAAAAGTAAAAACAAATTGTCATGAACGGATCAACTGACTGGAAACTAAAAAAAAAAAAATTGTAAGAAATATAGAAAAACTATCCCAACCAAAGAAAAAAGAAAACAGGGAAGGAAAAAGTTATCTTCATTTAAAAGATAATAATAATAATAATAATAATAAGCTACTTTCAATTAAAAGAAAACACTTATGATCAAACAATTCCACAAAGTTCCCCACAAAATACAATAAAAAGGAATATCATGGTTACTAACTTTGAAGCCATTTGAGGGAGGTGCCTGAAACAGAATCCTCCTCTTCCCTCTTCAATTCTGAAAATTAACTTTCAGTCCTGTTATTGTTATAAATCATAAGCAAATCTTTGGTTATTAAGAATGAATATCTGTTTTATATCTTCGATTACTAACTGTAACATGACGTGAAATCTTGCACTTCAATATCCACGACATTTTTTAAAACTATTTTTTTTGTCGCAATTTATCGCGCAAACTTGGCGCCAGCTATTTTAGCGCGTAAGTCGAAGCGGCTCTCACCTTGTCCTTGATGTGCTTAGTGACTTTCAGCTCAAGAAGGTTCGAGAGCGGCGAAGGAAGTCAATGCGAAAACTACAGCGCAGAAAAAGTACGCCACATGTTGATTTTATATATCTCGATGAGTAGGCGCTTAGGCACACATTAATTGCTGGGTTTTTTTTTTTTTGGTCATGAATTGCTTGGGTTTTACTTCATAAAAACCAAGCGAATTTTATATTTCTTTAAATTAAATTTAAATAACATATAAATATAAATATAAATATTTGATTTATATTATTAGTATAATATAAAGTAAAAATATAAAATAAAAATATTTATAAATTGAATCGTAATTTAATTTTTTTATTCTCTTTTTATCTTGATTTGTAAATTTATTTTACATTTTAAAAATATTTTTATATTAATTTTTATATATTTATAATTAAATTTAAATAAAATTTTTTTTTATTACAGTGATTTAGGCTAAGCAAGTAAAATCACTAAATTATTTTTTCAACTCGGGCCCAATATGAATTGAGCATATTGCCTAACACTTGTTCACTTTAGTATAGATAGTTGAATATTATTTTTAAAAATTTAGTTAATATATTATTTTTATTTAATTTAAAATATCAATAATTACACAAATCTTTTCGTAAATATTATTTAATCAATAAAAAACTATTAAAAGTTGTCGAATTTATAATATTTCCAATACTGTACTCACGCGAGAATTATATTTCCTCGCGCGAGTTATCTCTACTTTCGCTAACTTATATCTACTTGGCTCACGCTAGTACTATATTTTCTCACGCGAGTTACATCTACTACTGCTAAGTTATACTTGACTCACGTGAGTACTACATTTGCCGTTAATTGCTCACATGACGGCATGGGCCCAATAGATGGTTAAGGCTGGCTCAAAATTTAAAGTATTTCTTTTGCTTGGATTTATCTTAAATTCTGATTATAATAGATTTAAATAATTTTAGATTTAAATTTTTATATATTTGAATTATCTAAGCTTATTTTGATTATTTCAAATCGTATCAATTTGAGTTGAGACGGATATAGACGAATTAAAAAAATTTAGAAATTTATAAATATTTTATTTTAAATTTTGATTGTAATAATTAATTTTATTTTTATATAGTAACAAAATTACTAAAATTAAAATTTTAAAAATTAATAAATATTTATATAAATATAAAATTATGTAATAATTTTATTTATATATTGAGTATTTGTATTTAATGTTATCTAGAATTTTTAATATAATGTCTTTTAAGTTCAGATAAAAGCTAAATATATAAGTTCGTTAAATATTTATTTGCTTATAGGAAAAATAAAAATTAATTTGTACATTTGATACTCCTTATAATTTTACAATGATTATATACTTATATATATTTTTTAACTTTTATGATATTTAGTATTGATAAAATTAATAACTATACAAGAACTTTTTTTATTTTGTAAGTAAGCTAAAATAAATATAAGATAATACTAAATAAAATAAATGTCAAAAATCATTAGGTTGCATTTAAAAAAAATCATTACAATGAAAAAGTTATAAATAAACATAAAAACATATATATATATATATAACTTTTTACTCTTTACCTAATAACTAATTGGACTCTTATTTACTTAACCCAATAGTTTTTGAATTTTATTTTATTTTATTATATATTTTTTGGTTAATTTATTATAATTTTTTTAGGTTGCATTTAGAAATTTGCATTTCAAAATAATGTAAATTTTGAATAAAACACATTAAATATAGCATTTATGATTATTTTTAAATTCATGAATTTGTTAGATATCTATTTGGTGATGAATTTGAATCACTTATAAAATATTTATGAATTTAAAATTTATATTTTTATACCTTTAAATATTTAATTATATTAAATTATAACATATTTAATCATAACATATACATGTCATCCTCGCAATTCAATAATAAATGAAATCTATAGTTTCAAATTTGTATAATATTTATATAATTTTAATATTTGATTTTTTTATATTAACATTAGATATATCAGTATATTATTTAAATTACTTTATTATATTATAATACAATAATTTATTTTTATATAATACATAATTTAATCAATATATAACTTTCAATTTAATTGTATATTTGTTATTATATAAACTTACTTTTTATTATAGGGATTTATAAAATTAGATCTATGTTACATATAAAAGAAATTTAATTTTTGGATGAGTTTCGAGAAGTTTACGAGATATTTGATGTTCTTGATTATTTAAAAAATAATTTTGATATCTCTTTTTTTATTAATGGCACTTGATATATAGATATTTATATATAATTGTTTATATAAATTTTGCTCGACAGTGATTAAATTAATTTTAAACTTTTTTCAAGTTAACTCAAATAATTTACAAGTACAATGTCTGATTTTCGCCTTGAGTCTATAGCATAGAATAGAGGTATTTATAAGTTATATCGCAACTCAATTTTTTTTTCAATTCCTTTGACTATACTTGGCTTATAAACTCATTTTATTATTTAAAAAAATAAAATATTAAAACTATTTTTATATTAATTTTTATAAATAATTAATCTAAGTAAAAAATTATTTTATTAGTTAATCAATAATTCAAGTTAGGTAGACCGAAATCATTAAATATTATATTCAACCTAGACCCATATAAATTAGGTGGGTCGTCCGACAGTTTAACAAGTTTTGCATAGAATAATTAAATATTATTTTTAGAAATTTATTTCTTATATTATTTTTAACAAATTTAAAAAATCAATGATAACGTAAATTCCTTCATAAATATTATTTAATCGACATATATATATCAAACTATCAAAAAATGTGGAATATTTAATATTCCCAATAATTTATTTTATTTGTTTTTAATTAAAACTTTGACTAAGTTATACGTATTATTATTTAATCATATTTTTTAATTTGCAAGTACAAAACTTGACTAAGGTAAAATTAGAAATACCGAATTCGCTGTTGCCTTTTAACTCGGTTAAAGAAAATCAACCTTGCGTCAATCTTTTTTTCGGAGTTCGTTCTATTAAATATAAGATTAAAAGAAAAGCCTGCTTTTCACTCCATCGGGCGATTCCTCTTTGAACGATCGGTGCGTAAGGCGAAGTGTATGTCAATTGTGCTTGGCTATCAGATATTTTTAGTGCTACCGCATCTTTCTATTTTATGGGATTTTTCAATACAAGAGTGCTTTGAGTTAAACCCAATTTGTAGTTTTTGCATGCAATAAGATCCTATATATATATATATATAATTATTTATTTATTTATATATGGGACAAATCGGAAGTGAACGTCATTCCCAAGAAGGTAAAAAAAATAGCGTAAAGTCCACAAATCTCCTAGGATTTTAGATAATAAAATAGATTGACAAATAAGTACTTATTCGTTTCACATTTGTTCCAAAACATACTAATCCCTTAAAAGTTCATCTGCAAGGTAAATTTTAAATGAAAAGATCCTTTTGTTGATTATTACTCTTGTATTTCTTTATTTAATTTTATATTTATTTATTTACTCAAAAAATTTCTAATTGCACATAATTTCAATTTAATTAGCCCTAAAATTATCTTTAATTAATAGATATTTATATATATTTGTTTATATAAATTTGCTCGATAAGGACTAAATGAAATTTAAATCTTTTTAAGTCGAACCCTATTAGCTTACAAATACAAGTGTCTGATTTTTGCCCCCTAGTCAAAAGCATAAAATAAAGATGTTCATGGTTAAGTCGTAGCCCAAATTTTTTCAATTCCCTTAACTAAGCTAGGCTTGTAAGCTAGTTTTATTATTTTAAAAAATAAAATATTAAAATATTATTTTTATACTAAAATTTATATTTAATTAAATTTAAATAAAAAATCTTTATTGGTTAAATAGTAATTCAAGCTAAGTCGATCGAAATTACTAAATATCATATTCAAGTCAAGGTGGGGTGTCTAATAGTTTAATAAGTTTTGCGATCTTAGTATTATATTATTTCTTACTTTTAGAAAATTATTTATTACATTATTATTTTTAAAAAATTATTTTTATATTATTTTTAGCAGATTCAAAAAAATCAATAATTACATAATTCTTTTGTAAATATTATTTAATCGATATATATTAAACTATAAAAAAATGTGGAATGTGAAATGTGTAATATTTCCAATAATTTATTTTATTTGTTTTAAATTAAAACTATCGCTACATTATACGTATTATATTGTATTATATTGTATTTGCTCATTCTATCGAGTGATTCCACTTTCAACGATTGGTGTGCAAGGAAAGTGTACGTTACTTGTCTTAGGTTATCATATATTTTATGTAATTTTTAATTTTAAGTCTAAGCTTGAATTTAATTTGGTTTGATCAAAAAAAATTTTAGTTTCATTCTATAGACTTAGTCACGGCCTAAAAAAACTTTAAATTCTAAGTTTATGGGTGAATTTAGCCTAGTCAATCTATTTAAATACAAATCATTGGTCATAATATTAAAAAATTATTTTTATATTAATATTTACATATTTTATAATTAAATTTAAATAAAAATATATTATTTT
>JAQSVH010228525.1:2280-13109 GCA_029448705.1 Adansonia digitata
TAACTTTACCAATGGTTTAGACAAAAAAAGTTTTATGCATTGTGATAAGAAAATGTTATGGATGCTAAAAATGACAATGATTCATGCAAGTTAATGTATAAATCTGCTTGAAATATGTTAGGCTAATGATTCATATGTGGATTGAGGATAACAAGATGCATAGATATGGCATAATATGCATGAGCAAGAGGATCAAACTAATAAGGATGAAATGAGGCATTTTGCACATCAAATGAGCATTAAAACACCTAATCCTGAAATACCATAACCAAAAGCCACAATAATGCATGATAATCATAAGAGGGTGATGGAAACATAGAGAGCTCACTAAAATGATGAAGATGCTAAAAAATAGAAAATTTAAGTGATAAAATAAGAAGTTATGCCAACAAAAATTCTATTTTCAGCCAAACAGTTGGAACAGTAGAGACGACTTGAATTTCTTTCTTTTCCTTGTTGTTAATAAGCAAGAAAAAGAGAGAAACAATGATGTTTTGGTTCTGGTATGGATGAGGGTGATTTTCAGAATGTGTAGTGGTTGAAAGTGAGTGTTTTGAGGCTGTTTTTGGGTGGTGAGTGGAGAGCTACGGGATTTGGTTTTCTTGGTGTTGGAATATGTTTTGGAAGTTAAAAATGAGCTGGAATCTCCCCTTTTTCAGCTGAGATAGAAGTGGTCCCTTTATACCAGCATTTTGAAGCCAAATTGAAGGTGTTTTTGGCTATTTCTCAAAGGGGACAAGGTGATGTCAGCATGGTGGCTATAGGGTGGCTGTAATAAGCAACTTGCTACCAATGTAATGTGCATAAGGTGGTTGGATTAAATGCTGAAATGCTTTTCCAGCAAATAGGGTGGCTGATGGTAATATTGGTTAACAAGCTAAGGAGTAGGGTGATCATATGATGTTGACCCTTTTTGATCCAATTTAGACTTCAAAAAGATGTTATGATTAATTCAAAAGTCTAAATTTATAATCTGATATGTGTTTTAATCTTTCGTTATGCAAATAAATGAGTTAAAATCGAGTTTTGGATCAATGGTGAACGAGTCAAAAATGCTCGGATAGTGAAAATTGCCTGCATGTATCAATTCATTGCATAATGTATGGATACATTTGGTCAAAAACCTTTTGTGTATCAATATATTGAACATTGTATCGATATAATGATCAATGTATCGATACTATAAACCATTGTATCGATACTATGAACCACTGTATCGATACATATTGATATATATTGATACATTCCTTTATAGAATGCATGTTTTGGTCTTGGCATGGTATATCGATACATGAGGCCCTGTATCGATACAGAGGCTTATGTATCAATACATCTACATCTTGTATTGATACAATAGTGATATTTCAAATTTTTCGTGCAGTGGAGCATTGTATCGATACATGAGAACTATGTATCGATACATTCAAGTAAAATTATGAATTTTCTCATATCTTTTGTCCCTAGATGCCTTGGACTACGTCATTTGATGCCACATCTTCACATTTACCTTTGATATGATACCTAGGCCTTTTTGACATCCTCAAAATACTTTTTCGTCAGGCGACGATCATCGCCTTCTCTTACATCCATGCTCCAGATTGCTAAAAATTAGACTGGACAAAATAAGATGTCTACAGCTACCCCACTTTGACCATTGATGAGAATCAGGAACAGGGCAAAGACAAATAGACACTATTTTGTCCAAGGTGGACTAACACTTCTAGAACAATAGGGTGTTAAGTTTTCTAAGGTTTGACCCCCTTAGGTAGGTATGGAGTAACGTGATTTTTGATGGGTGCCGCCAATTTGTGCAGACTTTGACCTAAACTTAGGTGCCACCAGCTCATGTGGGCTTTGATTCGAGTGTCGCTAGCTCATGCGAGCTTTGAGTTAGATTTAGGTGCTACTAGCTCGTGCAAGCTTTAACTGAGGCTTGGGTGCCACCAGCTCGTGTGGGCTTTAAAAGGGTGCCACTGACTTGTGAGCTTAAAATGGTGCCACTGACTTATGGGCTTAAAAGGGTGCCACTAACCTATAGGCTTAAAAAAGGGTACCATGACTTGTGGGCTTAAAAAGGGTGCCACTAACTTATGGGCTTAAAAAAGGGTGCCATGACTTATGGGCTTGAAAAGGGTGCCACTGACTTGTGGGCTTTAAAGAGGGTGCCATTAACCTGTGGGCTTAAAAAGGTGCCACTGACCAATAGGCTTGAAAGGGTGCCACTGACTTATGGGCTTTAAGGGGTGCCACTGACTTATGGGCTATAAAGAAGTGCCATTGACTTGCGGGCTTAAAAAGGTGCCACTGACCTGTGGGCTCGAAAGGGTGCTACTAACTTATGGGCTTTATGGGGTGCCATTGACATATGGGCTTTAAAGAGGTGCCATTGACTTGTGGGCTTAAAAGGGTGCCATTGACCTATGGCTTAAAAAGGTGCCACTGACTTATGGGCTTTAAGTGGTGCCACTGACTTGTGGGCTTTAAAGAGGTGCCACTGACCTGTGGGCTTGAAAGGGTGCCACTGACCTGTGGGGTTTAAGGGGTGCCACTGACTTGTAGGCTTTAGAGAGGTGCCACTGACTTGTGGGCTTAAAAGGGTGCCATTGACCTATGGGCTTGAAAGGGTGCCACTGACTTGTGGGCTTTAAGGGGTGCCACGAACTTGTGGGCTTTAAAGAGGTGCCATGACTTGTGGGTTTGAAAAAGGTGCCACGACTTGGGGGCTTAAAAAGGGTGCCACTAACTTGTGGGGTTTAAGGGGTGCCACTGACTTGTGGGCTTAAAAAGGTATGGCGACAAAGTTTTCAATAAAACTTCTAATACAAGCTCTTCTTAATAGAAGTTCATGATAAAATTCCTATTGAAAAGGGTTTTAGCACTATTTCTTGACAAAACTTCTAACGAATGTTCTTGACAGAAGTTTTTAATGATAGTTTCTACACAACAATTTCTTAACACTAGCACTTTCGACATGAAGTGGTGAAAAGAGAAGGACCTTACCTAAATGACACTTGGTTTGTGAAGCTTAGAGCTTTTACCAGGAATTCCTTGGAGGTTCAACAAACCTGGCTTGAAGTGATTTTGTAAAAATGATGATGTGAGATGGTAATGTGAATGCATGATCTGAAATGCTACCATGATTACATGATGTGAAGTCTAATATAAGAGATAGCTATAGTTCTCCTTGTACATCATTCAGACTCTCAAAGGGATGGCAATTCGTCCTTGTTCCAACCATGGACCTGAATTTTTCTTATCTCGCTAGGAATTGTAGGTTGTCCTTGCTCCACTAGGGATGTGATCGAAAATTTTAGTCTCAAGAATTTGGAGTGCTGCGTTTCTCGATTCAGGGGGCTCAATCATTTTCCTAACAAATGGAAGGCATTGCCAACAATTTAGAGACTATTCGACTGATGACGTTGATGTCTCTAGTTTTGATAAGATTCTAATAAAATGCATGGGTCGATTTTGGTTAGCTTAAAATGGTTTTTTCTTGAGATGTGGCTTGTGAAAGATAGAAATGGTTTGGTGTATGGTAATGCTGAACGAGTGTTTGGATGCAAAAGGTGTATGATCTTGATGGTCGGGGTATATGTAGAATTCCCTTGCTTTTCTTTTCCTTTCGATGTAATATCAAGATGCCTTAATGTATATTTCAGTTAATTATCAAACATTATCAATTAAATGATAGGTGCAATGTGAAATTGTACAAGGGTTAAAAGAAATAAGACAATATTTATTTATGGCAACAAAGAGACATAACTCATACACTATTTGACAAGCAATTGATAAGGTAGCGAGGAAGATGATCCTTTGGGTGAAAGATGCCTTTGGCAATCATGACATGAATTTTTTTAAGTGCTTTTCAGAATCTTTCTCAAACAATGAACGTGCCTAGCATGAGGACATCTTCGAAAGATCTCTAGGATTGCTTTGTATTGTCTTGTTGATGCTTTCGATTCATGCCCTATCACAATTGATCTTTTCAAGTTGCCTTTTGCGGGTTTTCAACTGTAGTTGGGTTGGTTGCCCAGATGCTCTTTTTGGATTTTCATCTAGACCCCTTTTTATTTTTTTCTTTTTTTTTTTGCTTTTTGTTTTATTTTGAAAGATGCCTTTTTAGGTTTTCGCTTTCTACGTATAATATTTCTTGACAAAATCTGAGTTAACTGGGTTGGGCAAGACATTGCCATCTATTTTTGACAAGATTAAGGCCCTTTTAGAGAAGGCTTGCTTCACTACTTATGATCCTTCCCAATTAAGGGTCCATTTGCCTCGTATTTCTTTGTGAATTAGGAGGATCTTTTTCAATAGCAATTCACCTAGGTGAAATTATAGTGGGTGCATCTTTTTGTCGTTGGCTCTGATCATATGATTTTGATACATTTGACCATGGCAGATAGCCTTCATGCAATTTTCCTCGATAAGGTTGAGCTGGTCATATCTGTTCTGGACCCATTCAACTTTTTCAAGTTTGGTTTCCATCAAGACTTTGAGAGAAGGGATCTCAACTTCAATAAGCAATATAGCTTCCATCTTATAGATAAAAGAAAATGGAATAGCACCTGTGGAAGTGCGAACTGAGGTCCGATAGGCATGAAGTGCAAAGAATAGCTTCTTATGCCAGTCTTTGTAAGTCTCAGCCACTTTTTCAACTATTCTTTTAATGTTTTTGTTGGCTGCCTCGACTGCCCCATTCATCTTTGGGCGATAAGGGATAGAATTATGATGCTGGATCTTGAACTGTGAACAGACTGCTTGCATCATTTTATTGTTTAAATTGCTTGCATTGTCTATGATGATTTAATTCGGAAGGCCATATCTGTAGATGATGTCCTGTTTGACAAACTTACAGATGGTCGATCTAGTGACATTAGCATAGGAGGTACCCTGCACCTATTTAGTGAAATAGTCGATTGCTACCAAGATAAAATGATGTCCATTGGAAGCTTTAAGGGTGATTGGCCTGATCACGTCCATACCCCACATGGAGAAGGGCCATAGGGCCATCATGACATGAAGTGGCATTAAAGGGATATGGATCTTGTCGGCATAGATTTGACACTGATGGCATTTTCAGGCATAATTGATGCAGTCTCTCTCAAGAGTCAACCAATAATAAACAGCTCTCATGATTTGCTTGGCCATCCGATGTCCATTAGTATGTGTGCCATAAATCCTTTCATGAACTTCTTTTAGGATCTTTTTGGCTTCAAGAGTGTCAACACATCTGAGCAATACTTGATCATGACTCCTTTTGTATAAGATTTTTCCATTGAGAATAGATCTTATAGCCAGCATTCTAATAGTCCTTTTATCAGTCTCGGTTGCATATTTAGGATATCGTTGATCCTTGATGTAAGGAAGGATGTTATAGTACCATGGTAGGCCATCCTTTTTTTTCGACACTATGACAATGAACCAAAATTGTATAGATGCTCATCTGGATAGGAGTAATGTTTGACTCCTGGTAAACTTTAAACATGGATGATACGGTAGCCAAAGCATCAGCTATTTGGTTCTCTTCTCGAGGTAAGTGTCGAAAACTAATATCATCAAATTCTTTCTTGAGGTTTGCTATCAACTTCCCATACTGCATTAGATTAGTATCGCGAGTTTTCCACTCCCCTTTCAATTGGTAGATGACTAAGGCCGAATCACTGAACACCTGTAATATCTTGACATCCCTCTCAATGGCTGCTTAAAGCCCTATGACACAAGCTTCATATTCTATGATATTATTCATGCAGTCAAAATTTAGCCTTGCTATGAACAGATAATGGCTCTAATCGGGTGACATCAATATTGCCCTAATTCCATGTCCTAGAGCATTTGATGATCCATCAAAATACATTTTCCAGGATCGATCTTGGTTGGATGCATCTTCATTCTCAGAAATGCACATTAGATCTTCATTTAAGAAGTTAAAATTTAAGGGTTCATAGTTATCTACCGATCGACTTGCCAAAAAGTCAGTTATCGCATTGCCCTTGATGGCCTTTTGACTGACATAGGTAATGTCGTATTCAAAAAGCAGGACTTACCATCTAGCTAGCCTTCTCAACAGTGTAGGGGCTTCACATAAATACTTGATAGGATCAAGCCTTGCAATCAACCATGTGGTGTGATACAGCATGTATTGCTTGAGTCTTTTGGCTATCCACACTAAAGCACATCATAACTTCTCAACTGTAGAGTAATTGTGCTCGCATTCCGTAAACTTTTTGCTTAAGTAGTAGATTGCTTGTTCCTTCTTTCCTGACTCATCACATTTCCCTAATACACAACCCACAGATTTGTCAAAGACTACCAAGTAAAAGATTAAGGGTCGATCGGGCACCAGTGGTACCAACACTGGCAGGCTTGACAAATAATGCTTGACTTTATCAAAGGCTTCTTGACATGCCTCATTCCACTCTCCTAGATTTTATTTACGAAGAAGGTGAAATATAGGCTTGCATTTGTTAGTAAGCTAGGATATGAATCTAGCAATTAATTCAGTCTCCCCAAAAAGCTTCTCACTTCTTTTTAGGTTTGAAATGGTGGCATATCTTGAATGGCTTTGACTTTGTCTGGGTCAATTTCAATCCCTTTCTTTGCTGACTATAAAGCCTAGAAGCTTACCCAAAATGACTCTGAAGGTACACTTGGCAGGGTTCAATTTGAGTTTAAATTTTCGTAGCCGTTCAAAAAGTTTTTGAAGGTCTGTGACATGCTCATTCTTTTTGTTGACTTGGCAATCATGTCATCAAAGTAGACCTCAATTTCTTTATACATCATGTCATGGAATAGGACTACCATGGCCTGTTGATAGGTTGCCCCAGCATTTTTAAGTTCGAAGGGCATGACATTATGGCAAAATGTCCCCTACATGGTTACAAAAGTTATTTTTTTCATGTCTTCAGGTGCCATCTTGATCTGGTTATAGCTTGAAAATCCATCCATGAAGGAGAACAAAGAATTCTTGGCCGTATTGTCTACCAAAGTGTCGATATGGGGTAGTAGGAAATTATCTTTAGGACTAGCTCGATTCAAATCTCAATAATCAACACATATTCATACTTTGCCATCTTTCTTTGAGACTGAGACTATATTGGCAACCTATTCTAGATATTTGGCTACTCCAATAAACCCTGCATCAAACTGCTTTTTGACTTCCTCTTTAGTTTTGAGGAGCATTTCTGGCTTCATCCTTCTAACTTTTGGCTGATTGGTTTGCATCCAGGCTTGATGGGAAGCTTGTGGACCATTATATCAGTGTCTAGTCCTGGCATGTCCTGATATAACCAAGCGAATACATCCCAATATTGCTAGAATAGGTCTATCAGCTTGGTCCTAATTGTCGACTTTATTGAGGTTTCGATTTTAACCTCCTTTCAGTCCTCCTGAGTACCCAGATTTATTACTTTCGTTGGATCTTTATGGGGCATGATCTGCTTCTCCTTTTGCTTAACTAATCGTAAGAGGTCGGTGGTATGGAGCCTTCTTTGAAATCTTCTTTAAGATTGACTTCTCTAGTGCAAATTAATTGTTCAAAATCGATCTTCAAAGACCTATCAGACAAATCTGTGTCACTATTGTCAGGACACCTAAATGGGTGAAGGAATAAACATTGCAAAAGGCACACACGACTAAGGGATTTAGATAAAAATGAGGGTAAAAGAGTAATGGAAATAAGGAGATTGAAAAATGACACATAATATGAAATGATATATGGAAAAGTCATTTCATTGATAATGTTTGATTAAAAAATGCCCCTTACATAGGACACATATCTGCCTTTGGGCGAGGGTAGGTAGGTTTATTTCTTGACGTTACATGAAAGGGACAAGAAAAGTGCAGGGGCTCCCGTCATAACCCTGTTATCAAAATCAGGTCTTAGTGGAAGGACATAACTTTTATGGCTTGGTATCTTAGAGATAGAAGTTATTAAGTGCTCTATTTATGGTAACCAAAACATCTTTAGCCTTTTGCTCTTCTGATTGGCTTGGATCAATTCGACCTCTTGAATAAAATATCTCATGTAGAGAGTCAAACATTGTCGGCTTTGACTCCCACTCTTGACCTAATGATCATGTCATTTCTCGATTGTAGATCCTTTTCTTTGCTGCTTTCTCGAGTTCACATTGGCCTAAAATCCTAAGTCTTTTTTGTTCGCTTGAGTGGTGACTCTAAGGCTTAGGCCATGCCTTGTAGATTCTTGCCAAGCCCTTTTCCAGCATAGGAACCTTTACCAACAGTCATTTTTAAACCCAAGTGGGTACTCTTTAACAAGTGAGGTTTAACTATTGGTAATCCTTCTCCCATAAATGTTGCATTGACGAACTCGAAGGATTGGAATAATGAATTTGGTGCATCTTTATTAGGCTCTATGTAGATATCCTCGGTGAAAGCAATGGCAATCATTTCTTCTTCAGCTCCGATGGTGACTACTTTATCGTCTATCATAAATTTGAGCTTCTGATGGAGAGAGGATGGGATGGCTTCGGCGGAGTGTATCCATGGCCTTCCTAAGAGGCAGTTGTAAGAAAGATTAATATCCATAACTTGAAAGTTAACTTCATATGTACATGGGCCTACCTAAAGCTAGATTGTGATATTTCTAATTACTTCGCAATGTGTTCCATCAAAAGCTCAAACTATGTTATGGCTACTTTTGATGTTAGATTGATTGACAGGGAGTTTCTTTAATGTAGTCATAGGCATAAGATTAAGGGCCAACCCATTGTCTATTAGTACTTTAGGCAAAATGCGTCCCTTGCAACGGGCAGTGATATGCAGAGCTTTATAACTGCCCCTGCCTCCGAGTGGGATCTCATCATTAGTGAAGGAGATGTAATTATCAGCCATGATGTTGTTCACTAGCTGATCCAACTTATCTATAAAGACATCTGAGGGCACATATACTTTATTTAGCACATTCAGTAATGCATTTCGATGAACCTTTGAATTAAGAAGCAGAGATAGCATAGAAATCTTGGCAGGCTGTTTGCTTAATTGATCCACAATGCAGTATTCACTGTGCTTGATGAACTTGAGAAACTCCATGGCATCACTTACCGCTTCCTTGACTTTTTTAGGCTAAAAAATTTTTTGCTTAGGTTTGAGCAGTACTACTGCTTGGAGATGCATCAACCTTCTATATTTCTTAAGTTGGGGGGAGCATAACACCTACTGCTATGAGTTAGGTGACTAACTCTGGACAGTTCCATTATAATAGTTGAGGGAGTTAGTTCTCCGATCATCACTACTTGATTCTCGTATTTCCATGGGACTGCCTTGTTGCTCTTATATGGGAATGGTTCAGGTACTTCTACCACTAACTTTGGTCTAGGTGTCGAAGAATTGACCTCAAAACTTGGCTTGCCATAGAGGATGAAGGGTCAATTTCTCCCATAAGATGGCTTCATGGTTTCATCTTCTATCATGTTGATAAACTCAACAGTAGGTGTGATCTCATGATAGAATTCTATGTAGCCTTCATTCATCATTCTTTGAACCATGGACCTAAACTCCCTGCATGTTTGTAGTGTATGACCTATAACCGTGTGGAAGTCATAGAAGTTATTGGGATTGTTTTCCAATTATTCTGTTACGTTGAGCAACCCAACCTAAATCAATGCTTGCTAGACCAAGATCATTAGCTCTATGCTTGCCCTTACTTTATTTTATTCTCAATTTCAATCATGTTTGCAGCTGGCTTAATGTGGTTTTGTAAAGGATTAGCGGCAACATTTGGTCCCTAGTTTATCCCAAACTGTAAGACTTTTGAGTTAATTATATTTTGCACATTTCGTTTAAAAGATATGCAATTCTCAATGTCATGTCCTGCTACCCCAGCATGTTATTCATAATGGGCATTAGGGTTGTACCATTACGGGTATGGTGGCTTCTTTTCTAGGACATAGACGGGGCCACTAAATGATTTTGGAGCAAGGTCTGGTAGAGCTCCTTATAGGTCATAGGGATGGGATCAAAATATTGTCTTTGTTGATTTGTCCCTTGATGGCCAGATGCATTATTGGTTGATCGATTGGTGCTTTGGTGAACTTATGGAGGGTAGCCTTGCGATGGGTTGGATGGGATTGCAAAGGATGGGTTGTAGGTTATGGCATTAATCGGCTGAGGGGGGATGGTGATAGGGTGAGAATACAACATGCTTGGGAAATGAGGGTCGGGTATTTGACATCGTTTTAGCTGAGATGAGCTAGCTTAACTTATGGCATTGGCCTCTCCTTCCTGGTAATAGTTTTCTTGTTTGATCCAGACGTTTCCCTAGCTGTCATTCTACCACTCTTAATGCCTGCATTAATTGTTTCTCTAGAGAAGACTAGGTCTGCAAATTTCTTGGTGGCATTTCCTATGAGCTTCTCATAATAAGGAGTGTATAAGGTGTGGTTGAAAGTGACTGTCATCTCTTTTTCTATAAAGGGAGGCTAAACCAGGGCTACTTCCTCTCTCCACCTTTGGGCGTATTACCTGAAGCTTTCAATGGATCTCTTTTTGAAATTCATTAAGGAAAATCGATCCTGTCATAACGTACCCCGAGGTGGATCTTCACAGATCTATGAGTGTGCACGACTTAAAATATTTTCCCGACTTGGAAGTGTCTTTTTGATTGAGACTATTCTTTGGCATTATGATGAGAATGAGAAAGTATAGATTCTTAATTTATGACACAATGAAGGGGACCATAAGATGAATCGTTCATCTTATTGGTCTCGTATGGCCATCACGAAATGGCCAATGCTTGAGTCGCCACCGATCATTTTGGGCTAGGCATGATCGGATGCCTATTGAAACCTATGTTCTGAGTTACGAAACTCAAA
>JAQSVH010228599.1:0-13103 GCA_029448705.1 Adansonia digitata
TGCATAACACTTTCTTTGTCTAGGCCATTAGTAAAATTAGCATCCCCATTCATGTTGTGTGCCATCCCCTTGTATGTATGTTGCCAAAATGCATGTTTGATGGATGATAAAAATTGATTTTTAAAACCCCCTAACCCAAGCATGTTAACCTCAACCAATGAGGATTAGCATGGACTTAGCATTTTCCTTAAAGCTAGGAAATTATCTTAGGGAAAATTAAGTTTTCCAGATCTAGGATCTTCATTAAACAAGCTCAAATCTTCTAATTTCAAAATGAAAATGGTCTTACAACTATTCCCTAAATGTTTCTGCCTTTTTCTTGAGTTAAAACCTTGAGTGGTATGATCAACGGGCTATTTCATAGCCTCAAACTACTCTGGGGCTGTGCAAATAAGTCGTGACACTCATGCCACTCTTTCCCTTCAGTTAGAGACGTTTGAACATCAATGACTCGAGTTTGGACTTGTAGACATAAAAAAAATAAGAGATATCCCCTGCTTTGCTTTATCCCCCCGTTGGCAGCACAACTGATGCAAATTGAAAAATCACTTTAAAATCCTAAACGATTTTTCATGAATTTTCTGATATTTTTCTCCCAAAGCATATCAAATTATCTTTAAAATGATGTCTTATTCACCCCTGGATCGTTCCGGATGAGAGAGTTATGATTTTTCAAGTCTAAACTATCTGGAACCTCTGAAATCCGAGCATGTATTCTGGTTAGGCCGTTCAGGCCCACCAAATGATTTTCCAAAATTTTCAAACATTTTTCGTAAAAGATTCATGAAATTCTCTTTTCAGAAAGGTATTGTTCGCAATTTTTTCGATACCAAATGAGTCCAGAGTGATTTTTCAAAGTTTGACACACCTTGTCCCTCATATGCTTTGCCAATGGTACAATCAATCTGAATTTGAAATTTTATTCCCTTAGAAAATGACTTATTAGGATATTGGGAATATTTTTAGATCAACCTTAGTCAAGTTAGCTTTCTAGCTGTATCTTGTCCATCCTCTAATTCCTTCAAACCAATTTAGAATAAATTCGAGAAGCAAGATAGCACGATGCTATCTCCTATTTTTGGTCATGGTCAAAATAAGTTATCTTCTCGAATTTCATCTCGAGACATTCGAATGTCCCCGTATCACCCCGATCAGACTTGAGAACATACTTTAACATCCCACAAGCTCATATCAAGGCACGAACGTATTTTATATCTTTATCATCCTTATTCACAATAAATCTTTTTGCCAGAAATTGTCAAATGCTCACCCATTTTCTAAATCATGAAGTTTTGTTAGCCACGGGTATACTCCAACCTCGCCTCTCTGAGGGGACACTCCAACCCCACTTTTCAAAATTGTCAAAGTAAAAATCTTCCTTTATCAAAACTATTTATCGTCCATGGCGATACTCCAACCCTATCTTTCTGAAGGGATACTCCAACTCTATCTTTCAATTGCAATTAAATTCTCCTTCCCAGATTTCCATGAATATGTCAAACAAATCTCGTTTAATCAAGAAATCTAGATGCATCTTGAAAATGGTCGATTCGATTATTCCTAGATAATCGATGCCAATAGCGAGATAAATTCCCATATTCCACCAATCTTCTTTATCATTGCATTGAATGATCCATGTTATGTTATTTCATTTATTATATTACTAACATGATTTCTTTATGATGATTATTTGCATTCATGTTTTCAAAATGTTTTCAAATGAAATTAAAGGTAATGTTCCGCATGGGTGTCTCTCCAGTGCCCAAAGTGGAACATTCCATTTTCAAAGTAAAATCCATAGGTCATTTTTATTGAAAATCTCTATATTCCCTATCTCTTCGGGGCGTAAATGAGATTAGATCTTTTTCATCAAAACCTGGATCATTTCTATAAGATTCATGCATTCGAAGAGGATTATATCGAAATAGCGACAAGTTAAGATCGAAGGAATCGAAATCATGATAAGACATAGCTAGTAAGGTACCAATTTCGGGCGTCGCAAAGAGGTTCATACCTCATTGCGCATAACCAACTCCCGAACCCAAACGGTGAATTTTTGCATTACATAGATCACGAAATCGATGTTTTAAGTTTCGTAACTCAAAACATAGGTTTCAATAGGCATCCGATCATGCCTAGCCCAAAATGATCGATGGCGACTCTAAGTGTTGGCCATGTTGTGATGGTCATCCGAGACCAGTAAGATGAGTGATTTGTCTTATGGTCCCCCTCACTGTATCACAAGTCAAGAATCTATACATTTTCGTTCTCATCACATTGTGAGAGAAAAGTCTCGGTCAAAAAGATATTTTCCAAGTTAAGAAAATATTTTAATTCATAGCACCCATAGATCCGCGAGGATCTACCCTGGGGTACAGTGCGACAATCATTTTCAAAATTCAACTAATAATAGACGGATCATATGACTTGTTTCGCCATTCAATGTCCATTAACATGTGTACCATAAATTCCTTCATGGATTTCTATGAGAATTCTTTTGGCTTCGAAGGCATTTATGCACCAAAGTATTACTTGATCCTAACCTTTCTTGTATAAAATTTTGCCATAAAAAATGAAGCTTGGACCTATCCTTCAAATAGTTTTCTTATCGGTTTCAATAACGCCTTTTGGGTATTGTTGATCTTTGATGTACTGAAGGATGTCATGATACAATGGCAAGCTATCCTTCTCTTCTTCAACATTTTAACAATGTGTCGGAGTTGAGTAGATGCTTATCGGAATGGGGGCAATGTTTGATTTTTTTTATTAAACATTCGAACATGGATGACAAGGTGGCTAAGATGTTGATGATTTGATTATCTTCCTAAGGTAAATGCTAAAATCTGATACCATCGAATTCTTTTCTGAGTTCTAAGATCAGGCTCTCATAATGCATTAGCTTAGCATCACACATTTGATATTTTTGTTTCAGTTTCCAGATGACAAGGGTAGAATCTCAAAATATTTAGTGTGTTTGGACACCCTCTTCAATGACTACTTGGAGTCCTATGATGAAAGCCTCCTATTCAACTATATTTTTGGTGCAATCAAAGTTTAGTCTTGCAATGAAAAGGCATTGGTTTCCATCAGGAGAGATAAGAATTGCCTTAATTTCATGCCCCAATACATTTGAAACTCCATCAAAGCACATTTTCCAAGATGAACTGCACTTGATAGTATCCTTTGCCTTGGATATGCACATCAAGTCTTTGTCAAGAAATTCAAAGTCTAAAGGCTGATAGTCATTTATTGCTCGGCTAGCTAAGAAACTTGTTATTGCGTTACCTTTGATGGCTTTCTGGTTCACATACATGATGTCGTACTTGAAAAGTAGGATTTACCACTTGGCTAACCTCCCTGACAGGACGGGAGCTTCGCATAAATACTTGATGGGATTAAGTTTGGTGATCAGGCACGTAGTGTGGTACATTATATATTGTTTTAACCTTTGGGCCATCCAAGCTAGAGCATAACATAGCTTTTTTATGGCTAAATAATTATTTTCATATTCTATGAACTTTTTGCTCAAGTAATAGATAGCCTATTCCTTCTTACCTGACTCATCATGCTGACCCAATACATAGCCCACCAACTTGTTGAAAATAGATAAGTACAAGATTAGTGGTCAATTGGGCACTGGTGTTACAAGTGCCAAAAGGTTCGAAAGGTAATGTTTGACCTTATTAAAGGCTTCTTGTCATTCTTTATTCCATTTTCCCTGATTTTGTTTTTAAAGTTGCTGAAAGATTGGATTGCATTTGTCAGTCAATTGAGATATGAATCAGGCTATGTAGTTCAATCTTCCAAAGAAACTCCTTACTTCTTTTTGAGTTCAAAATGGTGGCAGATTCTAAATTGGCCTTGACCTTGTCAAGATCGACTTCTATTCCTTTTTTGCTTAAAATGAAGCCTAATAGTTTGCCAAATATAACACCGTTTTAGTGGGGCTCAGCTTGATTTGGTATTTGCAAAGCTATTTAAAGAGTTTCCACAAATTAGCCATATGTTTACTGTCCTTTGGTGATTTAGTGATCATGTCATCCATGCAGACCTTAATTTCTTTGTGCGTAAGATCATGGAATAATGTTACTATCGCCCTTGGCTAGGTTGCCTACGCATTTTTTAGCTCGAAAGGCATCACTTATAACAAAAAATGCCATACATGGTCATGAAGTTGGTCATCTCTATGTCTTCAGCTACCATTTTGATTTGGTTATAACTTAGTACATTAGCACGTTCTTGGTCGTGTTGTCTATTAATATTGATGTGAGGTAAAGGGAAATTATCTTTTAGGCTGGCTCAGTTTAGGTCCCTGTAGTCTATAGATATTTGTAATTTACCATACTTTTAGGAACCACCCACTTAGGATATTTGGCTAATTCGAGAAATCCTACCTCAAAGCATTTTCACTTTTTCTTTCATCTTTATAAGCATTTTGGGTTTCATCTTTCTAAGCTTTTGTTGTATAGGCTTACACTCGGGTTTAAGGGGAAGTTTATGGACATAATCTTGGTGTCTAATCTAGGCATGTCTTGGTAGGACCAGGCAAACATATCTTTATGTTCTTAGAGGAGACTTATTAGTTCAATTTGAGTTGATGATTTTATAAAGGTTCTAATTTTGACCTTTTTTTATCTTTTTCTATTCCAAGGTTCACGGTTTCAATGGGTTCTTCATGAGGGAATATCTATTTTTCTTCCTATTCAATTAGTCTTTGTAGGTCTAGGGTATAGGGTTCACTTTAAAATTCTCTTCAGCCTTAACCTCACTGGTCACAGATTGGTTGCTAGAAATTGATTTCCAAAGTTTTAGCATGAATATTCATGTCACCTTCATCGAAGTACCTATGTAGAGAAAGGTCTAAAAGTTGATAAGAATTATGAACACAAAAGATTTAATGCATAATGCTTAATCATTTTCATTGATAATACTTAATAAAAGATGCCCATACAAAGGATCCTACAACGCTTTTAGGCGGAAGCATATAGGTTTAGTTCATAGCATTACTTTAAAAAGAACTTGAACAGTAATGGAATCTCAGTGTCAGTCCAAACACTCGAACAAATCTTAGAGGGCACAAGCTAGTCTTTTCATCCATCATCGATGTCCTTAGCTCATCAATTGCATTGATAAAGAAATCCCTAAATTCTTTTCTTAGTATAAGTATAAAATTAGTGGATCCTGTATTTACATCTCCTCCTAGGCAAAAACTTTCTCAAAAGGGTGGAAATACAATTGTTCATATCCCATGCCTTGTCCTAACAAAGAGGCTATCCTTTTCTTATGATTTTTTTAAGCTTTTTTTTTATGCTATTCACTAGGCTTAAATCCTAACCCTATTTTGTCAATCTAGTTCATAACTTTTGAGGCTCTGGCAATCCCTTAAAGGTGTTGTTTCCTAAGTCATTTTCTAGCCTTAGCAACTTTACCAATAGTTAATTTTAGACTTATATGAGTGCTTTTCTATAGGTAAGGCTCAACCATTGGTAACCCTTCATTGACATAAGTGTCATTGACAAACTCAAAGGATTAAAAAGAGGATTCCAGGATATCTTTATCGAGTTTGACATATAGGGCATAAATTAAGGTTGCAGTGATGATATCTTCCTCTCCTCTAAATTTGATGACTTTGTTTTCAATGATGAATTTAAACTTCTAATATAATGATGATAGCACTGGCCCCGCAGAGTGAATCCAAGGCTTTCCCAATAGGTATTGTATAATAAAGCAATATCTATCTCACGAAAGTATATTTCATAAGTGTATGGGCTAATTTGGAGTTGAATGTTGATGTTTCCTACCATATCTTTGCAAGTTCCATCTAATGCTCACACCATCATGTGACTATTCTTGACATGAGATGCATCAATGGAGAGGTTATTCAAGCATGACACAGGCATTAAATTTAGAGCTAACCCATTATTAATGAGCATCTTGGGCAACATTGTGCCCTTGCAATATGTAGGGATGTGAAGGGCTTTATAGTTTCCTCTTTTTTCATGAGGGATTTTATCATCATTGAAAGATATGTAATTGTCTACAATGATGTTGGTCACTAGGTGATTCATCTGACCTATAGAGATGTTAGGAGGATCATAGGCCTTGTTTAAAACCTTGAGGAGGGCATTCCTGTGAGCTTCAAAGTTCAGTAACAGTGATAGCATAGATATCTTAGTGGGTTGCTTATTCAACTGATTAACAATGTTGTGCTTAATGAACTTAAGGAATTCAGTAGCTTTTTTTCACTCACTAGTTCCTTAACAACTGTGGAATCTAATTCTTTAGTTGCAGACTTCAATACTTGAGGAACAAGATTAGTATTCTCTTGCTGAATTTCACTTCTCAATGTTACTGGGGCATTTTGAGTTGGGTGTCTTACTTCTGAAAGGTCAGCGTTTGCAATTTGCTAACTAGATTCACTAGTGATCAAGGTTTTGCTTTCACAATCCAAAAAATCGCTTGGTTATCCTTATAAGGGAAAAGGTATGGAAGTTGAATGATTATCTTTGGCGCAGCTGAACAGGAGTAGCTTTTGACTCTTGGTTAGTTGTCGAACAAGACCAATGGTCTTCTAACTTTGTAAGGAGGATTGCTCCTTTTTTTTCCACAGTATTGATAGATGGTATTGCATTTGCAGACTCGGTATGCTAAGGTCACTTTTTATCATAGAATTTGATGCTACCCTTATTCACTATCCTTTGAACCACAGCACAAAACTTTTGCATGTTTAAAGAGTATGACCATGGATAGTGTGGAAATCACAAAATTCATCGACTCTATCTTTCATCATTTCAACCCCATTAACTAATTTAGCTTGCACCAGGATTTGTCTGACCAAATTCATTGGCATTTTGACTTTCTTTATGTTTTCTATAATTTGATAGTTTTCTTTAATAACCATTCTACTTGCATCTAACTTAGCACAAGTCTAAGATAGACTGGTTTCAGTACCAGATTTTGGTTGTCAACTAGCCTTTATTTTTCTTTTCCCTTTGCCTTTACATATATCTCATCTGCCTAATTCACTTTTTATGGCCTTCTAGATCATTCCACATAATACAACTATGTCTACGAACTCTTTAGGAAGCTTTTTATTGTTTTCTTGTAATAAAGGGCTTGTAATGTGCTAATGAATTTGACCGTCACCTTTTTTTTGTCAACAATGGCTGAATCTAGATAGCTTCTTCCATTCATCTCAAAGCATACTACCTGAAGCTTTCATCAGCTCTCTTTTTGATGCTCATAAGAGAAAGACAATTCCAGATCTAGTTGCCAATAATTCTCTCCTCACTGATGGCATTAATAGATAGATCGATATGTTCATCTTACTCCTCATAGAATTTAATCTTGGACCAGTCCATCATACCTTGGACCATTTCTAAGAACGATGGGCAATGTTGAAAATTATGCCCTTTACCATAGTGGTAGCAAGATGGCCCAATGATTTTCTTGCTCTAATCTTTGGTGTCTAAGACAGTTTTGGCCCTTATAAAAGTTTACTAGACCTTGCTCATCGGTGTTTTGACTTCTTTATTACTTCTTTTGATGAACAACCTTTTCTATTGACATCATATTCACTCTCGATTTGGCATGGTTAGGAAGTGGATTAGCTCTAACATTTGGTCCAAGCCCTTGTTCAATGTTGATCACACCTTTTTCTAGCAGACACTATAACTTTCTCTTAAACCAGGTGCAATTCTCAATAGAATGACCTTGTGCTCTGAGTGGTACTCACAGCTAGCATTCTTATCGTATCACTTGGGGTATAATGATGATCTTCAGCTTGTGAATACTAAGGCTAATAGTTGACCTACTAATAGATGAGAATAGATCTATTTATAGGACGGAGTATAGGAGTGGCTTAAAGTGCTCCCTTTCTCAAAGTGCTTGTTAATTGTTTAGAGCTCTTACATTGTTCATGTTGCAAGGTCATGCGCTCTAGGCCACATTTTAAATGGGATTTGGTGCAAAGCTCATTGTTGGAGCAAACTTGGCAATATGAACCGATTGTGGTACTGGTGGGTAAGCGTTGAAACATAGATTCAACATGTTCAAGAGGGACACAACCTCTATCGGATCTAAATTTTGGTCAAACTTGCATAACTTTCACTAACAATGTTCACCTCATTCTCGTTACACTTTTTTACTAACTTTTTGATTGACCCAGATGATTTTCTAATGGATATCTTGCGACTTTTGATAGTGTTATTGATCATTTCAATTAATATAACCATATCAATGAAATTTTTGGTAGAATTTCCTACCAGCCTTTCATAATAGGGAGCTCGCAGGGTGCCAACAAACATTACTGTCATTTCTTTTTTAGTTAAAGGAGGATGAACTTGAGCTATCATATCTCTCCACTTTTAAGCATATTACCGAAAACACTCAAAGACTTTCTTTTCCATGTTCATAAAAGTGGGACAATCTGGAGCCCAATTGGATTCATGCTTGTATTGGTCAAGGAAAGCGCAAGCTATATCTAACCATGTTTGAATTCTCACGTGATCAAGCCCTATACACTATCAGATAGCTACCCCAATCAAACTGTCTTGAAAGCAATGAATTGATAAATTCTTGTTCTCTTCATACCCAACCATTTTATAGCAATACATGTAAAGGTGAGTAGTAGAGTCAGTAGTCCTATTGTATTTTTCAAAATTACAAAATTTGAACTTAGGTGTAATAAGACTCAAAACTAACCCCAATGATGTTGTGCCTATAACCCTAAATTTCTCACTCCCTACAACAGCCTGAAGGCACTTCTCCAAAGCCTAATACTTGTTTAAATCTTCGTCATTTTTTGAAGACCTTTTCGCATGTTTTTTCGTTCCATTTACTCATTGAGATCCAAAACTATAGGCCTTGTCAATTAAGAGCTTGCCTCTTGAAATCCTTGGATTAGGTGGGGTGCTACTTTAGGGTTGATGTAATTGAATGGCTGATTTGATAGGATATTTGCTGCTGGAAGATGTTATCCATGTAATACCCTTTCTTAAGGATTAGTGGCTTCAGTACCACTGTTTAAGTTGCTTTCAAGATTGGCTGATTCTTTTCTTGCATTAACTTTGCTTGTTTGCCCCTTTTTCCTTTGGAGCCTTAGACAATAGCTTAGTTTATTCAATAATCTGAGCTTGGAATTTTTTTTCTTATGGAGTGATTGCTCTTGAAACTCCCTATACATGAGCTCAAGTCTATCAATGCGAGCTTAATGATCATTTTCCATTACTTTTCAATGATTACGAGTGTTGTATTAATGATGAACTATAGGTTCTTTATTTTAGACCACCTTTATTTTAAATTATTACTAGAGTCTTTTATGTTATGAGCATTTTTGATGCGATGAAAATGAGTTTGCGATCGTAAGGATAAATGACTATTAACATTTCTGAATAAAATAACAAAATAATTGGGTTAGTCATGCAAATGCAAATGCAAAAGGAATAATTGGATAAAGAAGCAGCTTCACTAATAGCATGTTTCATTAAAGCAATAAAATATCCTAATTACACATGATTACATTTGAAAATGCTTGACCTGGTTACACTATTTGATGCCATGTTCCAAGAAATGCAAACAATTCTTGTTCATAGACTCTAATGGGTAGAATATTACGTGTCCAGTATCATGCCATATCCATCTTGTGTTTGGCTTCCAACTAGGCTATTTGAATCTACTCAGTGAGATGGTAGTAGTGATCTTGATGGTTTTGGCATGCTTAATCAATCGTTTGTAGCCACTCTTACTCTCACTGCTCGAAGGCTCTTGCTAGTTCATGATTTGGTCTTCGCAAGCTTGTAAAAAATGCTCTAGATCTTGCATTCTAAGTGCCAAAGTTACATTCTTGACATGGTTTACCCTAAAATCCTAGACTTGAGCTTTTAGTCATCCATTTTTCCTTGATAGGTTGATATGAGGGCATGAGTTCTAATAAGCTTCTCTCTATTAGCCTTAACCTCTTATTTACATTGGTGCACTTCTTTCTTGAGTTTATTAATTTCTACTTCCCACTTAACTGATTTCCAAGGCATCAAGACTTGCTTGTTTTATTGAGTGCCATATAATTTTTTATCAAACTCTTGAGATCTTTTTTAAAATGGTTTTTCTCTTTGATAGCCCGATTCACCTTACCATCCTAAAGGTTGAGGTTCATTTCTAATTGACAGTTTTCTTTCTTTAAGCAAGTAATTTCCTTGGCAAAGGTTAATCTTTCTTGTTTGAACACTTGCTTAAGTAATTCCATCTTAAAGGGGAATCCTTCAATAGTAGCTTGTGATGTTCCAATGATAGACAAAGGTAAGGAGTCATTGCTGTGACAGGTCCTCCACTTGTTATATCTTAGGGTCGTACTACTTCCTTTCTAATACCTCTCCATACAAGGAATTTGTTTCCATGCATAAAAAGCTAGCTAAACTTTTGACTTATAATCATACTCGCCATAGTCAAAATCTCATAACTCTAAGTCTTGGATGAAAGGGACAAATTGCCAATACTAGAATTGCTAAAGGACTAGAATGGGTGCATAGCTAGTGCTTCCTTATAATCTCATGAGTGGCACACAATTGTAATCTCTGCATCGATATATAATTGTTTGTAGTGAAAACCAAAAGGCTTTCCATGTCACCTCTTCTCTACTGAGTTTTAGAGTTTTTGGACCCATTGCTCTTCGGACTTGTCCTAAGGTGATTCCTTCTTCAGGACCTTGGAGATAGGGCTAAAGTTAGGCAAGAAGTTATATGACACCTTTTTTTCTTCGGGACATAAGTGACTGACAAGCTGGATGTAGAGAAGTGGCATGCATCAATGAAGTAACCTGTACCAATTTTCTTGTAAAAATTGAGAGCTCGGATGGTTTCAGTAATGATAGCTAGTGCAGGATTGATGTTACAACATAATCAGGAGAACATATCTGCTACTGTAGCTCCAACATAGCCTAATGTTTTTGAATATATGACTAGACCATATATTGCTAGAGCATAAATATCTTAGATCTTTTGGTGATCAACGGTATTCACCATTGCTTCATTCAGGCTAACCCATGAGAGGCAATCATTGTTCCCCTTCATCTTGGTGTGACTCTTAATCCAAGTCTCTGGTACACTAAGAATATAAGCTAATCTCTTTTTAAAGGTTAGGGGTTTATAGTATATTCTATTAGTCTTAGCTCTCTCAATATTTAGTAATGTGGTGTATTCGTCCACTGTGGGAACCAAATCTTCTTGATTAAACATGGAACATCTATATGTTAGGTTCTAAAATTAAGATGTTGCTTGCAATAGACCGAATCCAAATGGACCTAAAGCAAAAGGGTAATATCTCTATATCTCTTAGGGAATAATTTCCTTTTGGTATTGTCCCAACTGGTCCATATATGCTTCAGATCTTGCCAATCATTCTAACAGTACCCTATCTCAATCCTTTCATGCATTGTTAAAACATACCTGAGTTTTATAATGTCCCTATCTTCACGTTGTTGGTGCTTTAAAGATGCTCTAACTTCCTCAAAAGGCTTTAGATTTGAAGTGGATTATTGCTTCACGACAAACACCTATTGATGAACACTGAACCATTGGCCAATTATCCCATGATGATGATGATTATGATAATGATGCATGGGTGAAAAAAAAAAGCAAAAAGGGGAATGAGTTAGTAACCATACAAAATAATATGCATAAGGATAAAGTAATAAAAGAATAGCCATGAAAATGCATCACAAAATTTGCCCCAAGAATAGGCGGTATGATGCCCAGGGGTAGACATGATGATCATGAATGTTGAGACACTAAACAGACAGCATAATAGCATGTCTACATTAAAAATTGCCTTTTAACAAGGTAATATGATACCTCGCAAGGATTAAGGCTGACCATTTAAGTGGTGACATTCGAGTACACATTAAGCCATCGTTCGGACAACATGATGACTTATTTTGGTTAGATACAACAATTTTAAAATGGCATCATAACTAATAGCAATCGCTTGTCATTACCTACTTATTAAAGGGGATTCACAGTCAAATGTATTAGCATATCCTTAAAAAATGATCATCAAAATAAAAATAACAGATCCAGGTGACAGTGTTCACCCATCATTACCTACATAACCATGGTATATAATAGTAAAGGTAAAAAGCATTTCCCTGAGTGATCCTATTCTCCAGGTTACTCTAGCAACAATTTGCTATGATTTAACATGGTTTAACTTATTGGGTTCACTATATGGGTTTAAGTTTATGCCTAATTCAGTATCCAAATCCCTCCTCTATATGGTAAAAACAACCAAGGCACCTCGATCCTAGGCCCATCATGGGTTTGGCGAAACATGGTTGATCCAATGGATGTATTTTCCTATGGCAATGCGGAGGGTTACTCATGAGAGACATAGGTAATTTACACACTGAAAGGTCTTGCCATCCTATGTGGAGGGTTACTCATGAAGACGAATGGATCAATTCCTCCTAACAATTAGGATACTAACCTCACCATGGTGTTTAGTGGAATCCAGTGCAAATGCAAGTGCATAGTATGTCTTAGGGAAACAATCAAACCTTTTGTTTTACTCTTACATTACCATACTTATTCAAGTCGATATTTATTCGAGAATGAAGTAGTCCTGACAATCATTGGGCAAAAACCATAAAACATAAAAAGTTAGGGAATAAAGGTGAAAGGTAATTTGAAAAATCTAAATATCGAGCAAGATATAGCTAGTTGTAAGCTAAACGCTCTAATCTATTCTCCAGCAGAGTTGCCAAGCTATCGCCATGTGCCTGCCTTTAAAACTTTGGATGATTAGAAGGATTTAAGGCACGTAACCTAAAAAATGCATGATAGTGGTGATGGTCAAACCTTTGAGTTATCCAATGATTACGATTTGGATTAGGCATAGTAATATGAAGAGGAGAGAGACCATTGGGTGAATTGCTCATCCCACTAGTCTTAGATGACTATAGACACCATATTTTGTCCAGGCCAATTTTTGGCAATCTAGAGCATGGACGTAAGAGGGGGCGGTGATGTCGCTCGGCGAAAAAGTATTTTGAGGATGTCAAGAAGGCCTAGGGATCATATCAAAGGTAAATACAAAGATATGGCATCAAATGA
>JAQSVH010228652.1:0-13096 GCA_029448705.1 Adansonia digitata
TCAATGTCATTTATCCCAATGAGTAGAATGAGCTTGTGGCACCTAAACATAAAAAAAGAAAGATTATTATGTGAATCTATGTTTGTCCTATTTAACACATGAACTTTGATTCTAAAAAATGTTTGAAACAAAAGCTTTTCTTATGAAACCAAAGCATTAATATTACTTATCCTAATGAGAAGAATGAGTTTAAGGTTCCTAGGCATCAAAAGAAATGAGATTATTACTTGAATCCGCGTTTATCCCAATTGATAGACAAAATTTTATTTTAAAAATGGTGGGAGGAAAAGTTTTTCTTATGAAACCAAAGCATGAATATTGTTTATCCCAATGAGAAAATTGTGTTTATGGTTCCCAATCATGAAAAAAAAAAGAGATTAATTTGTGAATCCGTGTTTGTTCAAATTAGCATACGAACTTTAAATTCTACAAAATGGTGAAAAGTGAAGCTTTTTGTATGAAACCAAAGCATTAATGTCATTTATCCTAAAGAGTAGAATGAGCTTATGGTGCCAAACAATAAAAAAAAAGAGATTATTATGCAAATCTGCATTTATCCCAATTGACAGATGAACTTTAGATCTAAAAATGGTAGAAGGTAAAGCTATTTTTATGAAACCAAACCATCAATGTGTGAATCTATGTTTGTCAAAATCAATAGATGAACTTTAGTTCTAAAAATAGCAAAAAATGAAGGCTTTTTTATGAAATCAAAGCATCAATATCATTTAACCTAATTAGAAGAATGAGTTTATGATGCCCAAACATGAAAAGAAAAGAGATTCTTATGTGATTTCGTGTTTGTCCTAATTGACACATAAACTTTGACTCTAAAAAATGGTTGAAAGAAAGCTTTTCTTATGAAACTAGAGCATCAATGTCATTTATTCTAATGAGGAGAATGAGTTTATGGTTCGTAATCATGAAAAGAAAAGAGATCATTATACCAATCTGTGTGTGCCCTAATTAACAGATGAACTTTCATTGTAAAAACTGGTAGGAACTAAAGTTTTTCCTATGAAACCGAGCATCAATATCATTTATCCTAATAGGGAGAATGTGTTTAAGGTGCCCAATCAAGAAAAGCAAAGATTATTATGTGAATCTGTGTTTATCACAATTGGAATACAAAATTTAATTCTAAAAGATGGTGGGAAGTTGAGTTTTCCTTATGAAACCAAAGCATCATTTCATTTATCCCAACAAGGAAAATAAGTTTATGGCGCCCAATCTTGAAGGAAAAAGAGATTATTATGCAAATTCGTGTTTGTCCCAATTGACAGATGAACTTTAATTCTAAAAATGGTGGAAAGTGAAGCTTTTTTAATGAAACCAAAGCATCAATGTCATTTATCCCAATGAGTAGAATGAGCTTATGGTGCCTAAACATGAAAAGAAAGGCGATTATTATGTGAATCAGTGTTTGTCATAATTGACACATGAACTTGGATTCTAAAAAATGGTTGAAAAAAAACTTTTCTTATGAAATCAAAGCATTAATATCATTTATCCCAATGAGAAGAATAAGTTTATGGCTCCTTATCGTGAAAAGAAAGGAAATTATTATGTGAATTCGTGTTTATCCCAATTGATAGATGAATTTTGATTCTAAAAATGGTTGGAGGAGGAGTTTTTCTTATGAAACCAAAGCATGAATATCATTTATCCTAATGAGGAGATTGTGTTTTTGGTGCCCAATCATGAAAAAAAAGAGATTATTATGTGAATCTTTGTTTATTCAAATTGACGTATAAATTTTAATTTTATAAAATGGTGGAAAGTGAAGCTTTTTGTATGAAACCAAAGCATCAATGTCATTTATCCCAAGGAGAAAAATGAGCTTATGGTGCCAAATAATGAAAAGAAAGGAGATTATTATGCGAATGTGTGTTTGTCCCAATTGACCTATGAACTTTAATTCTAAAAATGGCAAAAGGTGAGGCTTTTTTATGAAACAAAACCATCAATGTCATTTATCCCAATGAGCAAAATGAGCTTATCATGGCGAACAATGAAAAAAATGAGGTTATTATGTGAATCTATGTTTGTCTATTCGATTAATGAACTTTAATTCTAGAAATAATAGAAAGTGAAGTTTTTCTTATGAAACCGAAGAATCAATAACATTTATCCTAATGAGAATAATGTGTTTATGGTGCCTAAATGTGAAAAGAAAGGAGATTATTATATGAATCTGTGTTTGTCCTAAGTGACACATGAACTTTGATTCAAAAAAATTGAAAGAAAAGCTTTTCTTATGGAACCAAAGCATCAAAGCCATTTATCCCAACAAGGAGAACGAGTTTATGGGTCTTCATTATTAAAAGAAAGGAGATTATTACATGAATCCATGTTTATCCCAATTGACAGATGAACTTTGATTAATTGTGGGAGGTGAAGTTTTTCTTATGAAACAAAAGCGTGAATATCATTTATCCTAATAAAGAGATTGTGTTGATGGTGCCCAATCATGAAGAAAAAGGAGATTATTGTCTGAATCCATGTTTGTTCAAATTGACATGCCAACTTTAATTTTATAAAATGGTGGAAAGTGAGGCCTTTCATATGACACCAAAGCATCCATGTCATTTATCCTAATAAGTAGAACGAGCTTATGGTGCCCAAACATCGAAAGAAAAGAGATTATTATGTCAATCTGTGTTCATCCTAACTGACACATGAACTTTGATTCTAAAAAATGGTTGAAAGAAAAGCTTTTCTTATGAAACTAATGCTTTGATGTCCTTTATCCTAATAAGGAGAATAAGTTTATGGTTCCAAATCATGAAAAGAAAGGAGATTACTACATGAATCCGTGTTTATCCCAATTAATAGACAAACTTTGATTCTAAAAGTGGAGGGAAAAGTAGTTTTTCTTATGAAACCAAAGAATCAATATCATTTATCCCAATAAGAAGATTGTGTTTATGGTTCCCAATCATGAAAAGCTTTCATGTATATCCAAATTGATATACTAACTTTAATTCTATAAAATGGTGGAAAGTGAAGCTTTTTTATGAAACCAAAGCATCAATTCATTTACCCTCATGAGTAGAATGAGCTTATGGTGCCCAATATCAAAAAGAAAAGAGATTATTATGTGAATTCGTGTTTATCGCAATTGATAGATGAACTTTAATTCTGAAAATGGTGGAAAGTGAAGCTTTTTTATGAAACCAAAGCATCTATGTCATTTATTCTAATGAGTAGAATGAGCTTATGGTGCCTAAACATGAAAAGAAAAGAGATTATTATGTAAATCTGTGTTTGTCCTATTTGACGCATGAATTTGATTCTAAAAATTAGGTGAAAGAAAAGCTTTTCTTATAAAATCAAAGCATCAATATCACTTATCCCAATAAAGAGAATGAGTTTATGGTTCCTAGTCATGAAAAGAAAGGAGCTTATTACCTGAATCTATGTTTATCCTAATTAATAGACAAATTTTGATTTTATAAATAGTGGGAGGAGAAGTTTTTCTTACGAGACCAAAGCATGAATATCATTTAAACCAAAGCATGAATATCGTTTATCCCACTAAGGAGATTGTGTTTATGGTGCCCAATGATGAAAAAAAAGGAGATTATTGTGTGAAATTATGTTTGTTGAAATTGACATATGAACTTTAATTCTACAAAATGGTGGAAAGTGAAGCTTTTTGTATGAACCCAAAGCATCAATGTCATTTATCCCAAATAGTAGAATGAGCTTATGGTGCCAAATAATGAAAAAAAAGGATATTATTATGCGAATCCATGTTTGTCCTATTTTACAGACGAATTTTAATTCTAAAAATGGTAAAAGGTAAAGCATTTTTAATGAAACCAAACCATCAATATCATTAACCCTAATGAGTAGAATGAGCTTATAGTGACTAATATGAAAAGAAAGGAGATTATTATGTGAATATTTGTTTGTCAAAATCGACAGACGAATTTTAATCCTAAAAATAGCAGAAAGTGAATGCTTTCTTATGAAACCAAATCATCAATATCATTTATCCCAATAGGGAGAATGTGTTTATGATGCCTAAATATGAAAAGAAAAGAGATTATTATGTGAATCTATGTTTGTCCTAATTGACTCATAAACTTTGATTCTAAAAAATGGTTAAAAGAAAAGCTTTTCTTATGAAACCAAAGCATCATTGTTGTCACAATGTAACCCTGAGTGGATCCCCATGGATCTATGGGTGTGTACGACTTAAAATATTTTCCTAACTTGAAAATGCCTTTTTGACTAAGATTTTTCTTTGGTGATGCGATGAGAATGAGAATGTTTGGATTATCAACTTATAGTACAGTGAAAGGGACCATAAGACGAATCGCTCATCTTATTGGTCTCAAATAACCATCACGAAATGGCCAATGCTTGGAGTCAACATTAAGCATGATTGGATGCCTATTGAAACCCATGTTTTGAGTTACAAAACTCAAAACAGCAATCCCATAGTCTACATAGCATAAAGATTCATCATTGGGTTCGAGAGTTGGTTACACACGATAAGGTATGAACCTTTTCATGACGCCCGAAATTGGTACCTTGCTAGCTATGTCTTATCTCAATTTTGATTCTTTCGATCTTAACTAGTCATTATTTCGATATAACCCTTTTTAATGAATGAGCCTTACAGAAATACAAATCTAAGTTTTAAAGAAAAAGATTTAATCTCATATATGCCTTGGAGAGATCGGGAGTATAAAGATTTTCAATAAAATAACCTCTGGATTTTACTTTGAAAAATGGAATATTTCACCTTAGGCACTGGATAGATGCCCACGTGGAATATTACCCTTAGTTTTATTTGAAATGATTGGAAAACATGAATACAAACAATCCTCACAAAGAAATCATGTTAGTAAGGCAACAAATGAAGTAACATAACATCGATCATTCAATGCAATGATAAAGAAAAGGGATGGACTATTGGAATTTATCTCGTAATTGTCATTGACTATTTGGGAATAATCGAATTGTCAATTTTTGTGATGCATCTAGGTTTCTTGATTGAACAAGGTTTGTTTGACACATTCATGAATGTCTGAGAAGGAGGAAATTAACTGTAGTAGAAAATTAGGGTTAAAGTATCCCTTTGGAAAGGTAGGGTTAGAGTATCCTCGTCGATGACAAATTAATTTGATAAAGGAAAGTTTTTTTAATCTCGACAATTTGAAAAATAGGTTCGAGTATCCCCTTAGAAAGGCTGGGTTAGAGTGTCCCCAAAAGTGACACATCTGACACTCTTTAGAGAAGTTGAGTTGGAAAACTTAAGTTAGCAAAACCTTTGTGATTTACGGAATGTGTGAGCCTTTCAACAATTTTCGGCAAATGAAATCATTGTGAATAAGGATGGTAAAGATATAAAATATGTTTGTGCCTTGATACGAGCCAATGGGAGATCAAGCCATGTTCTCGAGTCTGATCTACGTGATATGGAGACATTCGAATATCTCAAGACAAAATTCGGGAAGACAACTCAATTTTGACCGTAACAAAAAGCAGGGGACACCATCACACTCTCTTGCTTCTCGAATTTATTCTAAATTGGTTTGAAGGCTTTAGAGGGTGGACAAGATATCGTTAGAAAGGTAACTCGATGAGGTCAACCTAAAAATATTCCCTATATCCTAAAAAGTCATTTTCCATGGGGAATAAATTTTCAAGTTCAGATTGATTGTGAGGGTGTCAAAATTTGAAAAATCACCTCAAATTTATTTGGCATTGAAAATTTGTAAGCGATACCTTTCTGAAAAGGGAATTTCATGAACCATTTAGGAAAAATGTTTAAAAAATTTGGAAAAATCATTTAGTGGGTTTGAATAGCCTAACTAGAATACATGTTTAGATTCTAAAGGTTCTAGACAGTTTAGCTTTGAAAAATCATAACTCTCTCATCCAGAATGACCCGAGGGTGAATAAGACATTGTTTTAAAGATAATTTGACTCATTTTGAGAAGAAAATATCAAAAAATTCATGAAAATTCATTTAGGATTTTAAAGTGATTATTTAATTTGCAACAATTATGTTGCCAGCAGAGGACACAGTAAAGCAGAGGATATTTCTTATTTTCTTTATGTTTACGGGTCCAAACTCGAGTCATTAACATTCAAAACTCCATAATTGAAGGGAAAGAGTGGCATGAGCATCACGAACTTATTTGCGTAGCCTCAAAGTAATTTAGGATCATGAAACAGCTCGTTGATCATACCACTCAAAGTATTAACTCAAAAATAAGGCACAAATATTTTGGGAACAAGTGTAAGGTCATTTTCATTGCAAAATCAAAAGATTTGAGTTTGTTTAACAAAGATT
This sequence comes from Adansonia digitata, assembly GCA_029448705.1. Classification (NCBI taxonomy): domain Eukaryota; kingdom Viridiplantae; phylum Streptophyta; class Magnoliopsida; order Malvales; family Malvaceae; genus Adansonia; species Adansonia digitata. Next base: position 6,314 of record JAQSVH010228652.1, read on the forward strand.
CCAGATCTGAAAAACTTAATTTTCTCGAAGATATTTTGCTAACTTTATGTAAAATGCTAAATCCATGCTAATCTTCATTGGTTAAGGTTAACATGCTTAGCTTGGGAAGGTTTTGAAAATTAGTTTTTAACAGCCATCAAACATTTATTTTGACAAGGAGAAGACAACAAATATATAAGGGGATGACACAAAACATGAATGGGGATGCTAACTTTACTAATGGTCTAGATAAAAGAAATGTTATACATTTTGACAAGAAATGTTATGGAAGTTGAAAATGGGAATGATTCAGGATAAGATGCAAGCTGATGCATTAATATGCTTGAAATATGTTAGGCTAATGATTCATACATGGATTAAGGATAACAAGATGCATGGATATGGCATAAAATGCATGAGCAAGAGATATCAAAATAATAAGGATGAAATAGGGCATTTTGCACATCAAAGGGGCATTAATGCATCTAAATCTTAAACTACCACAACCAAAGGCCATAATAATGCATGAAAATCCTAAGAGGGTGATGGAAACATGGAGAGCTTACTAAGATGATAAAGGTGCTGAAAAACAGGAAATGAAAGTGATAAAGTGAGAAGTTATACCAACAAAACTTCATTTTTTGACCAAATAATTGGAGCAGTAAAGATAGCTTGAATTTTTCTCTTTTCCTTGTTGTTAATAAGCAAGAAAAATAGAGAAATAATAAGGTTTTGGTTCTGATATGTATGAGGGTGATTTTAGAGTGTGTAATGGTTGGGAATAAGTGTTTTAGAGCTATTTTTGGGTGGTGAGTGATGAGCTATGGGATTTTGTTTTCTTGGTGTAGGAATGTGTTTTGGAAGCTGAAAATAAGCTAGAATTTAACCTTTTTTAGTTGAGGTAGAAATGGTCTATTTATACCAGTATTTTCGAGCTAATTTAGTGGTGTTTTTGGTTATTTCTCAAAAGGGACAAAGTGTTGTCAGATTGGTGGCTGTAAAGTGGCTGTAGGGAGCAACTTACTGCCAATGCGATGGACATAGGGTGGCTGGTTTAAATGCTGAAATGATTTTCCAGCAAATAGGATGGCTGATGGTGATGTTAGTTAATAAATTTAGGAGTAGGGTGATCATGTGACATTGACCTTTTTTTATCTAATTTAGACTTAAAAAAATGTTTAGATTAATTCAAAAGTCCAAATTTGTAATTTGACATGGGTTTTGATCTTTTTTTGATGCAAAGAAACTAGTTAAAATCGAGTTTTTGATCAATGGTAGATGAGTCAAAAATGCTAAAACTACGAAAAATTTGCCCCGTTGCTAAAAAAATTAGCCTGGATAAAGTAAGTTGTCTATAAACGCCCCTTTTTAATAGTTGCTGCGACTTAGGAATAGGGTAAAGACAAATGGACACTATTTTACCCAGGGTGGAACAATGCTCTCCAGAACACCTATAAAAAAATAAATTGTTATTAACTTCCCTGTTGTAAGTACAGTGTATTAAAAGCAATCCTAATAGAGGTTTAGGTGAATTTTGTAGGGTTTGTCATCCTACTAGTGTGTTAGGTTTTCTAAGGTTTGATCTTCTTAGGTAGGTACAGAGTAACATGGATTTTTTATATGGGTACCGCCAGCTTATGTGAGCTTTGACTTAAACTTGGGGCCACCAGCTCGTGTAGGCTATAATTCGAGTGTTGCCAGGTTGTGCAGGCTTTCAGTTAGGCTTAGGTGCCACCCCTCATATGGGTTTGACTTGGACTTGGTGTCACCAGCTTATGTAAGCTTTGACTCGAGTGTCGCCAACTTGTGCGGGCTTCGACTTAGACTTCATTGCCACCAGCTCATGTGGGCTTTGACTCAAACTAGGTGCCACCAGCTTGTGTGGGCTTTAACTCGAGTATTGCTAACTTGTGCAGGTTTTGACTCGAGTATCACCAACTTATGCAGCCTTTGACGTAGACATGGGTGCCACTAACTCGTGTGGGCTTCAAAAATGATGCCCTTGACTTTTAGGCTTTAAAAAGATGCCACTGACTTATGGGCTTTAAAAGGGTGCCACTAACTTGTGGGCTTTTGTAAAGGTGCCACTAACTTGTGGGCTTTGAATAGTTTGCGACTGACTTGTGGGCTTTGAAAAGATGCCACTGACTTGTGGGCTTTAAAAGAGCACCACTGACTTGTGGGGTTTTGTAAAGGTGCAACGACTTATGGGCTTTGAAGAGGTTTCCACTAACTTGTGGGCTTTGAAAAGTGTGCTGACAACTTTTTTTTATAAAACATCTAATATAAGTTTTTCTTAACAAAAGTTCATGGCAAAAATTCCCGATGAAAGGGTTTTGACACTAGTTCATGACAAAATGCTTGACAAAGCTTTTGATGAATGTTCTTGACAAAAGTTTTTGATGATAGTTTTTAGATAACAATTTCTTGACACCAACCCTTTGACAGTAGTTTTTTGATAAAAAGGGTTTTGACATGAAGGATGAGGAGAAAAGAACCTTACCTGAATGACACTAGGTTTGTGAAGCTTAGAGTACTTACCAGGAATTCCTTAGAGGTTTAGTAAACCTGGCTTAGAATGATATTGTAAAAATGATGATATATGATGGTAATGTGAATGCATGATGTGGAATGCTATCATCATTGCATAATGTGAAGTCTAATATAGGAGATAGCCATAGTTCTCCTTGTACGTCATTTAGACTCTCATAGGGATGGCGATCCATCTTGGTTCATCCAGGGATTGGAATTTCCTGATTTCATTAGGGATCATAGGTTGTCTCGACTCCACTGGCGATACAAAAAAAATTTATTCTCAACAATTTGGATTATTGCATTTCTCGATTCGAAAGGCTCAATCATTTTCTTGATAATTAGAAGCCATTGCTAACAATTTGGAGAATGTTTAACGATTAAGTTAATGTCCTTGGTTTCAATAAGATTCTGATAGAACGCATGGGTCGATTTTTTTGTTAGCTTAAAATGGTTTTTCTTAAGATGTGGCTTGTGAAAGCTAGAAATGGTTTGATGTATGGTCATGCCGAACGAGTGCTTGGATGCGAAAAGTCCATGATTTTGACGATCAAGGTGTGAGCAAAGTTCCTTGTGCTTTTTTTTCCTTTTGATGTAATATCGAAATGTCCTGATGCATATTTCAATTGATTATCGAATATTATCAGCTAAATGACAAGTGCAATATTAATTGCATAAGGGTTAAAAAAAACAAGGCAATATATATTCATGACAACAAATAGATACAACTTGGCATACTATTTGACAAATGAGTGATTTAGTGGCAAGAAGTATGATCTTTTAGGCGTAGATGCCTCTGACAATCATGACATGGATGTTCTTTAAGTGCTTTTTAGGATCTTTCTCGAATAATAAATGTGACTAATATGACCTGATCTTTGAAAGATCTCTAGGATTGCTTTGCATTATCTTGTAGGTACACTCAGTTTATACCCCATCAAAATTGATCTTCTCAAGTTGCCCTTGTGGGTTTTCAACTATAGTTGCGTTGGCTATCAAGATGCCCTTTTCAGATTTTCATATGGACCCCTTTTTGTTTTCTTTCCTTTTTGCTTGTTTCTTTTTTGTTGGTTTTTTGCTTTTTGTTTTTTTTGGACATTTTTTTTAGGTTTTCACCCTCTACGTGTAATATTTCTTGACAAAAACTAATTTGATTGGGTTGGGCAAGACATTGCCGTCCATTTCTAATAAGTTAGGGCCCTCCGGAGAAGGCTTACCTCACGACATACGGTCTTTCCCAATTAGATGTCCACTTGCCCCGTGCATCTTTGCAAATTGGGAGCATCTTCTTTAATACCAATTCACTTAGGTGAAATTGTTATGGTTGCATCTTTTTGTCGTGGGCTCGGATCATGCATCTTTGATACATTTGACCATGGTAGATGGCTTTCATGTGTTTTTCCTTGATGAAGTTGAGCATTTTGAGTCCAAAGGGCATGACACTATAGCAAAATGTCCCCTAAATGGTTACAAAAGTTGTTTTTTCCATGTCTTCAGGTGCCATCTTAATCTGGTTGTAGCTTGAGAATCCATCCATGAAGGAGAACAAAGAATTCTTGGTTATGTTATATACCAAAGTGTCAATATGGGGTAGTAAGAAGTTATCCTTATGACTAACTCGATTCATATCCTGATAATCAACACATATTCATACTTTGCCAACTTTCTTTGGGGCTAGGACTATATTGGTAACCCATTTTGGATATTTGGCTACTCCAATAAACCCTATATCAAACTGCTTCTTGACTTCCTCTTTAATTTTGCGGAACATTTTCGGCTTCATCCTCCTTAACTTTTGTTGGATTGGTTTGCATCTAGGCTTGATAGGAAGCCTGTGGACCATTATATCAGTGTCTAGTCCTGGCATGTCTTGATATGACCAAGCGAATACATCTCGATATTTCTGGAACAGGTCTATCAACTTGGTCCTAGTTGTCGACTTTATTAAGGTTCCAATTTTAACCTTCTTTCGATCATTCTGAGTACCCAAATTTATTACTTCTGTTGGGTCTTTATCGGGCATGATCTGCTTCTCCTCTTGCTCAACTAATCGTAAGAGGTCTGGGGGTACAAAGCTTTCTTCGAAATTTTTTTTAAGATCGACCTCGCTAGTGCAAATTGACCGTTAAAAATTGATGTTCAAGGACCCATCAGACACATCCATGTCATTATCGTCAAGACACCTGAAAGGGCAAAGAAATAAACACTGCAAAAGGCACAAACACAACTAAGGGATTTGGATAAAAAAATGAAGGCAAAAGAGTAATGGAGACAAGAAGGTTGAAAAATGATATGCAACATTGAATGATATATGCAAAAGTTATTTCATTAATAATGTTTGATAAAAAATGCCCTTTACATAGGACACCTATCTGCCATTGGCCGAGGGCAGGTTGGTTTTCATTTCTTGACATTATATGAAAGGGACAAGAAAAGTGCATGGGCTTTCGTCATGACCTTGTCATCAAAATCAAGTCTTAGTGGAAGGACATGAATTTTATGGCTTAGTATCTTGGAGATAGAGGTTGTTAAGTGCTTTGTTTAGGTTAACCAAGACATCTTTAGCCTTTTGCTATTCTGGTTGGCTTGGATTGATTCATTCTCCTAAACGAAATATCTCATGGAGAGATGAGAACATTGTCGGCTTCGATTCTTCCTCTCAACCCAATGATCGTGCCATCTCTTGGTTGCAGAGCTTTTTTTCTTGCTGCTTTCTCAAGTGCGCATTGGCCTTGAATCCTAAGCCTCTTTTGTTGGCTTAAGTGGTCACCTGTAGGGCTCGGGCCATCCTTATAAATCCTTGCCAAGCCCTTTTCCATCATAATAACCTTTAGCAATGGTCATTTTTAAACCTGAGTGGGTACTCTTTGACAGGTGAGGTTTAACTATTGGCAGTATTTCTCTCACAAATGTTGCATTAACAAACTCGAAGGATTGGAAGGATGACTTTGGTGCATCCTCGTCAAGCTCTATGTAGATATACTCAGTGAAAGCAGTGGCGATCATTGCTTCTTCAGCTCCAATGTTGACTACTTTATCATCTATCATAAATTTAAGCTTTTGATAGAGAGAAGATGGGATAGCTCTGGCAGAGTGTATCCATGGCCTTCCTAATACGTAGTTGTAAGAATGGTTAATATCCATAACTTCAAAGTCAACTTCATATATACATGGGCCTATCTGAAGCTGGATTGTGATATTTCGAATTACTCTATGACATGTACCATCAAAATCTTGGACCATGGTATGGCTACTCTTGATGTTGGACTGATCGATAGGGAGTTTGCTTAATGTAGTCATAGGTATAACATTAAGGGCTAACCCATTGTCTTTGAGTACTTTGGGCAAAATGCATCCCTTGCAATAGGTAGTGATATGTAGAGCTTTATAACTGCCCCTACTTCGATGGGATCTTATCATCAGTGAAGGAGATAAAATTATCGACCATGATGCTGTTCACTAGCCGATCCAACTTGTCCATGGGGACATCCGAGGGCACATATGCTTCATTTAGCACCTTCAGTAATGCATTTCAGTGAACCTTTGAATTAAAAAGCAGAGATAGCATAGAAATCTTTGCGGGTTGTTTGCTTAACTGATTTATAATGCAATATTCAGTGTGCTTAATGAACTTGAGAAACTCTATGGCTTCTTTTTCGTTTACTGCTTCCTTGACTTTCTTGGGCTTGAAATTCTTTACTTAGGCCTAAACGGTACTGGTGCTTGGAGATGCATCAACCTTCTATTTTTCTCAAGTTGGGGGAGTATAACACCTACTACTACGAGTTAGGTGACTAACTCCTGGCAGTTCCATTTCAGCAACTGAAGGAGTTAATTCTCAAATCAGCACTACCTAATTATTAAATTTTAATGGGACAGCTTTGTTGCTTTTATATGGGAATGGTTTAGGTACTTCCACAACTAACTTCAGTGTAGGTATCGAAGAACTGACCTTGGGACTTGACTTGCCATAAAGAATGAGGGGTCAGTTTCTCCTGTAAGGTGGTTGCATGGTTTCATTTCCTACTATATTGATAGATTTAGTAGCAAGTGTGATCTCATGATAGACTTCTATCTGGCCTTCATTTATCATTCTTTGAACCATAGACCTAAACTCCTTGGATGCTTGTAGGGTATAACTTACAACAATGTAAAAGTCACAAAAGTTGTCAGGATTGTCTTCCAATTTTTCTGCTGTGTTGAGCAACCTGACCTGAATCAATGCTTGCCAGACCAAGAACATTGGCATCCTTACATCCTTTATGCTTGCCT
>JAQSVH010228673.1:0-13093 GCA_029448705.1 Adansonia digitata
ATAAAAATCAATTGAAACAACAAAATCAAAAAAATTTAATCCTAGCCATCACACTTGGCCTTTCAATATGAATCCAAATTCATGAGCACAAGTATTCATTAGGCTCATTAAAAGAAAGAATCAAACAAGAAATGAACAAAAATCAAGAATTTTGCAAGAAAAATACCTTAGAAAAGCTTGAAAATTTATGTATTTTAGTGTTTTTTTTCTTTTTTCTCGTAAAACCTAAAGTCTTCCAAACGAAGAAACCATCCCCTATTTATAGGGGATGGAAATCGACCAAGGGCTGAAGAAATAGGGGATGGAAATCGACCAAGGGCTAAAGAAAAAGCCCTTGGCCGAAATCATCCTAGAGTTTTCTAAGATTTTCTTTTTTCTTTTTTATTTAATATCTATTTTTTTATATTATGATTTGATTTAAATGAATTATTTTTGTCATTTTATGGATTTAACATGCATGATATCATCAAACTCTAGAAATATGATAGATAAAAAAAATTTAATTTGAACAAAAACAAATTAAAATGACTAAATTGTAACAAATTAAAAATTACATATTCAAAGAATAAAATTTCATATAAAGAATTTAATTAATAATTTTATCAAAATAAGCTTCTTGTACATGCTAAAAAATAAAAATGGACTCATTGGGCTTTTCAAAAAATTAATTGGCTTATTGAACCCTTTTGAAAAATTTATAGGTTTTAAAGCTTGTGAAATGGAAAAAAATAAAATTTGGCCAATTAAAAATATAATTAATAATATTTTCATACAAAAGTTCAAAAAGGAATTTTTAAAAATTTTATGTGACAAAAACAAGTAATTAAAAATTCCAAACTCTTAAAATTTTACGAGCAAAAATATTTTCGGAAGGAAATTGTCATTTGAAAAAAATGCAAGACTTATAAAATAAATTAAATTTTTGAAAACCGTTTTAATATAATAATAATAATAATAATAATAATAATAATAATAATAATATTTGAGGAATTCTAAAAATCATAACTAAAAAAATCCTTATGAAAAATTTTATGGAGCAAAAAACTCGTATCTTGAAAACAAAAAAATTTTAAAAATATATTGAAATTTTATGAAAATGAACTTTATCTAACACATTAATCAAAATATTAATTTATAAGAATAATAAAGATGAAAACTTGAAATTCAGAATAATTTTTGTTGAGAAAAATTTTACAAGTATGATACTCGCAATACTGTGAAAAATTCAAATTTAAGTTCGAAAATTGACAACTTCATACCTCATGGTAAAAAGTGTCAATACAAATTTATCCTTAAATATTTCTGATATTTTGCAGTTTAGCATAAGTACTGCATGGATATTGAAAAAAATATATGATGATCAACTTCAAAAATTTTACGAAAAATTTTTGAAAATTCCTAAAAATGAAAAATTTGACCTTAATAACATCCCAAAAATAAATTTGCATAAGCATAAAATTAAAAGTTAATTATTTTATAATGATATTAATCACGTGTATGTGTGACTATATAAACATAACTAAATGGATCTTGAAAATGTTCATTCCACTTGAAAGAAGTCTACCCCTACTGGGAAACCTAATTTTCTATCTTGGATTTTTTTGGATTGACAAGAAAGAGATCTAGAAAAAATTAGGTGTCAACAAGGCCTAGGCAATATCCAAACACAGTTGGGTCCTTGCTGTTGGATTGCTAAGCCCCTTAGTTTCTTCAACTTCTTCCAACCGCAACTGGAACTTTGAAGAGGATGCTGCTGCAAAGGTTTCTCCCCCTTTAGCACGTACTTATTAAGTTATGCCAGCTACAAGGATCCTACTTAAATGAAGATCATCCATAGATTTTTCAAGACACAAACCTTGTTCCATGTGATAAGGTCTTTTACCCCAAAACCTCCTTCAACCTTAAAATGGCGGATTTTTGCCACCGTACTCTAACCCCCTTAGCATTCTCTTCTTTCCTTTCCCAAAAGAAGGCACTTCACAACGGATCAACCCTTTTCACTATTTTTGACGGGGACAGCATATTCCTACACTAGAAATTCTGCATCATGAAAACAGGAGACTATATTAGCTGCAACCTTCTAGCATGGGAAATGTGTTTTGTTGTCCACCCTTTGATTCGTAAGTGATCTTATCAATAAGAGGGAAACAATCTCTTTCATTCTATCTTCTAGTAACTAAGGGCACTCTCACGTACCTCATAAGTAAAGAATCATGCTTAAATCTAGTCTTTGCCACTGTCTCATTATTCATTTCATTCGAGATACTTGAGTCAAACTAGTCATTCTTAGAGCAGTTGAGCTGTAGACCGATAACAAGTAAAAAGTGTCTTGAGATCCTGGTAATTGTCAACACAAAACTCAACCTTCTTTTTTTATAAATATCAGAAAATCATTCGCAAAGCTTAGATGCGTTAAGCTGAGCTTTTTGCATTTTAGATGGAAAGCAAAAATGCCATAAGCTGCAACTTCATTAAGAAGGCAAGATAAAACGTTCATAGCAATAACAAAAAGATAAAATAAAAGAAAAGGGGTTACCTTGCCTTACCCCTTTTACTCCTGCAAGGTATTCCACAATCCTCCATTCATGGCAATAGAAAACTTAGTACAAGTAATGCATGTCTAAATCCATGAGACAAAAAGCTTAAGAAAACCAAGAACCTTCAAAACTTGAAAAATGAAAGAGTCAAATGCCTTTCTAAGATCCACCCTAATTACACATCTAGGCGACATATCTACTCTATAATAACCAACCACTAGCTCTTGAGCCATCACAACGTTGTCCACCAAACTCCCTCCAACAACAAATGCACTTTGGTTGTTAATGATGATGCCTGGTAAGCACTACTTCAATCTATTGGCTAGAATTTTAGCAATGCATTTGTAGATAGTTTTACAACAAAAGATAGGTCAAAACTCTAATAAGGTTCCCAGGTTTGGAGTTTTAGGCACCAGTGTAATGATAGTTGAATTGAAGGCAGGAAACATATAATTAGTCCTGAAAAAGTGTTGAATAGCTGTAACAACATCATTGCACATTATGCTCCAATATTGCTGAAGGAAATATGTTGTATATCCATTAGACCCAAAGGCCTTATTCTCATTAAGAGAAGACATGGTAGATCTAATTTCCTTAACTGAAACATCTACATCTAGCATAGCTTGCTATTCAGCTGGCAAAGAGACCTCCAGTAGTTCTTTTATCAGGGCATTAGTACAGGCAGAGATGGTGAAATCTGTTGTGCCAAGACGCTGTTGAAAGAACCTGCTTTAATTGAAATCGGATGAAAAGTATCCAACTTATACCCTTGTGAGTCATGCAAGGTTCCAATGGTGCTTCCTCTCAGTTATACCAAGACCTGCTTATGAAAGAAACCAGTGTTCTGGTCACTCTCTTTCACCCGTTGTATCATTGATTTTTGTGTCAAGAATCTCTCCTCTGCTAAAACCAATTCTGACAGCTCACTAGCTACTTTCCTCTTCTTTAAGACCATCTCCCCTGTAGGAGGCTTAGGAAGGAGCTGTATCTGCAAGTACTGAAGTTCTGCTATTTTCTTTGCTAATCTTTCAGAAATATTGCTGTAATGAGTTTTATTCAACTCTTTAAGTACTGTCTTTAATCTCCTTAATTTCCTGTGCAACATTTCCATAGGGCTACTATTTTGTGGTTGCTCTCAAGACTTCTTCACTTTGTCCTTGAATTCCAGGTGATTGGTCTAGAAATTAAAAAACTTGAAAGGGTTAGGGGGAGAGTAGCCTTTGGTTTTACGCTAGATAAATCCTGGCAGTGATCTAAAATATCGAGGCTTAAGAACTCCACCCTAGAATTAGGAAAAATCTCATGCCATTTAAGATTTAATTAGGACCTTATCAAGCTTCCTCACAAGAGTCCCTTCAGATCCGTTGTTGCACTATGTAAATAAAGGACCAATATAGGGGTGATCAAGCATATCAATATTGGCCTGGCATTCTAAAAATTGAATCATATCAGCACTGTAAACCTGTGACCCATCAAAATCAGAACTTTCCCTAGGATGACATATGACATTGAAATCACCCGCCACCATCCACGGGAAATGACCAATCCTTTCTGAAATACACTAAAGCTCTAACCAGAGTGCACTCCTTTCAATCTCCTTGTTACATGCGTATAGAGCAAAAAGAATAAAAAACATGTCACCATAAACAATGGGGCAAGATAAGACTTGATCAGAGGCTTGTATAAAGTCAACAAGCCACTGATTTCTCCATAAAACCACACTTTCCGATTATAGGCACTACTATAATTGTGTAGAACATTCCAGCCAACAAAATGTTCATTTAGAATGCTTCGATGTTTCTGTTGCTTGACTCTAGGTTTAGTAAATAAATTAAATCTATATTAAGTTTATTAATTCTACTAGCTACTATTTTTGTTTATCACGGTCGTTTACATTGAGTGCTAGTTGAAGCCAATTAGCTTCCTAAACGAGGCCTATTTTTATTTGTTTTATTCTTAATATGTTGAACTTTCTTTCTAAGCTCGAACTGCTGTATCAAATCAGTAACACTTGCAGCTGCCACCCTCATTTTCTTTAGTGAGCTAATTGGAAGGCCCTCAGCATGATCATTGTGACCTATAGCTGAGCTTAAGATTTCAAACCTGTTACCATCCTATGGGCAACTCTGCTTTAGCACCTAATCGATTAGCCAACAACTGACCAAATTTTGAAGTAGTAATCAGTGGTCCTTCCCTTTCCCTCAAAAGGCAAGCTTTCTCTTCTGCTGGCTCAATTGGTGATTCTTGCGGCATCCTTTTATCAGTTACTTAATCTACTCCTTAGGTCTCCGTACCAGATTACCCTGCTCTGGTTTTACAGTACATGTTTTATCTGTATGTCTAAACACTCTGCAGTAAGAGCATTGTGGTGGAATCTAATATGCCTCTATAGAGACTATAATTGCAACTTCATCACCCAATTTAACCTCGATTGATCGAGTTATCTCCACATCAACCCCAATCTCAATACACAATTTAACATAGTCAAGCCTTTGTTATAGACAGGTAACCTTATCCATGTACAAAAGTTAACCAAAAGCAATGACTATATATCCCTTACGAGTCTGAATACATTTTCAAGAGGTACATTGCCTAGTTTGATCTAGACAAAGACTAGTGTCAAATCAAAGCCCGAAGATTTAAAGCCAGGCTCCCACTTACGAACAAAGATCACCCTGTTTTGAATATGCCAAGGTCCTGATTCTTCCACCTAGTCTCAGGTTTTCTGAGTTGGAAATTGCAGTTTTCTACCCTAAAAAAGGTTCACCGCTCTCTAAAATTGGCTAAAATTAGGGGCCCTGCCTAGGAATTGTACAACCAAAGCATTCTACCATTGACAGGTACCTTCTTCCAAAACCTCTTTTGGTGTTTTAACCATTAATCTACCATTGAGCATAGATGGCGAAAAAATTTTGAGGATTTGATCAGCTTTAGAATTAAAAAGTGATTTTCAATTAGCCGTTCTTTTCTCGCCAACAGAATCTACATCAGCATTTTCAGTTAGAACCATTTTCCCTCAAAAACCAGCCGAAAGTCTTCGACTCTCACTTCTCGCCATGACTTTTCCACCGTCATTCGTACAATCAACATGCTTATTTAGAGGAGGAAAGTTAGAATCATAGCTTACTTTCCCCATCGGACTCAAAGAGACGAAAGTTTCCAGAGCAACAAGTGGGGCTTGAGAGCCCCAACTACTTTCAAAAATGCCATAATCGACTTTCAAAATAATTCGATCTAGCTAAAATACTCCAATTCAATCTCAACAAGTGAAAAACCAAAAAATTTGATGAGGATCCAATAAAAATTGAGAAAATTTGCAAGATATCAAGGTTTTCCCCTTAGCTCACGTAAGACCCCTTAGCGTGAGCCAAGAGAAAATGCTAACCTGCACCATCTTGTCATCGCAAGAAATCAAACTTCATGGAATTTCCTCATCTTTATCCATGTTCAAAAATAAAAAAAATATATTTTTATTTTCTAACTCAATTAAGTTACCTATCACATAATGCCACTTCATTATCGCTATTTCTTGTTTTGCGTTAATCTATGAGTAAACTAGCTTGCTCTCATGCGCAGATTAATTATATATATATATCATTTTATAAACACAAAATTTTAAGACTAAAAGTGTAATTATATATCTATATATATGTCAATCATGTCATGTAATGCCACTTGGATCTGTCACCGTTGTTTTCATGTGTGTTCCATTAATAAATCTGTCTGGTATTTAACGTTAGGGTTAAAATAAAAAAATTTCAAACGTTTACGCCTCAAAGTAAAAAAAACCCTATAAAACGTTTAGCACTAAGAGTATAATTATCTCAATTTTTAATTAATATTCACATGTATATAAGATCACAGGTGTCGCCAATCACAAAACGTATTTTGGTCTTATCATAGAAGTTAATGTTAATTAAATAACATTTCAATCAGTTTACAAAGATTAAAAAGATAATCATGTATTTTACACATGGCGGATACTGGTTCTGCCACTTCGCCTAGGTGTTTGGATTTTCTAAACGATAAACAAGCTGCCTGCCATCATTAAAAACTAGGTGCTTGCAAATTTGTCTATTTTGATTCAATTTTCAAGCAAGCTATAATTTTGAGATAATTTCGAAAAGAACTAATTGAAAAAATATTGTAGCTAATTGAAGATTAACTCAAATAACATTCATACTAAATAGATTTTTAGAAGTAATGGATTAGAGAATATTTAAACGCATATATATAATTTTTTTAAAGTGAATTATATAGATTAAAAATTGAAACAAAATTAAAGAAAAATGTCAATTTTCAAATACCATGAAAATTAGTTATCTATTCAGTATCATCTTTATCACTATCCCTACAATTGTACTTTTTAAGATGTATAGCTAAATGTGTAGCAAAGTTAGCTATAAAAAGAGTCTCCCTTGGCCTTGTTTTGCACCAGGGGCGAACCAATATATATATATATATATATATGTAAGAATCAAAATTAAATTATAAATTTTTTGAGTTATAGTTTTGATAGGTTAAAAAATATTTTGGAGAAGGGGGGTGGCGGCCTGTCTCTGCCTCTGTTTTGTACCACTTGTTTTTGCCAAAAGACCGCACCTGGTTTCATTTTCTTTTCTTTCAACTTCAATCCCTTTTCTTAATTTGTAGCTTTGCTATATGTTTACACGTTGTGCTGCTCTGCGCGTCACTTTTGGATGAATATAATTTGAAATTTAAAATTTTAATATATTTAATAATTTGTATTAAATATATATATATCAATAAAACATAACTTTATTGCTAAATCTAAAATCCAGATGATGCAAAGCTTTATAGTGTTATGCTTTTTAGTTTTCTTCATGTAAATTTATTTTACATTTACCAATTATCATCGATTATGTTTACTCTGATTTTTCTCTTTTTTTTTTAGAAAATATATATTTGCACTTCTATTTTTTATTTGTTTATTCTAAAGAAAATTATATTTGCCTTGAAATATTAATTACCACTCCCCTCTTTTCTTTTTCTTTTCTCTTTTTTTTTTTTTCTTTTGCTTTAAAGATTGCAAGAAAAGAAACCATACTTATGTGCGTAGCTGGTAGGGAGTGATAGTGAAATGTAACATTTGTTTGGTTGAAAGTGCAATCGCTTGGCAAATATTTACGCAACTAAGGCACCATTAGTGAACGTCACTTCTTCACCCCCTCCAACCCATATCCGAATGTCACTCTCACTCATCTATGAATTATTTTTGTCTTCTTTTTTCTTCAATCACTCAGCTATGAAATTATTTCCCCTTTTTAATTAAACTTGTCAAGATTTAATTTAATAGCAGATATTAAAAAAATCTAATATTCTAATAATAATTTTTATATCATTGTTGGCTTAAACGTGAAATTGTTAGCAAAGTTATTTTCACTATCCAAAGTTTTTCAGAAACATTATTTCTTGTTTTTAAATGAAAACGTCTTCGAAAACCAATCTGCAGTGCTAATTACTTAGCATAGTCCTTTTAAGAAGTATGATTATTGATTATATGAGAAAAGTCGCTGTAATAGATTAATTCCAAATGCATTAATTTAGGACCGCAATTATTCTCCAAGGATGTCAAATGTTGAGTGTGGTACATTGTTTGTTTCTTTTCTTTCCACTGTTTCAAAATTGCGGACTCTACTTATTAGAACACATTTGCATATGGCCTTTTCCAACACGAAACTTCTAGATGAATTATACTCTCCCTCTCTAAAAAATTTAAAAAAATTGCAGAATTGACAGTCAATTCCTTTCATTTTAATCATTCTTCAGTACTATTATTATTATTATTATTATTATTATTATATCCAAGGGATAACTTCATCAAGCCTAGTACTTTCAATGCAGCGGACGAGACTGGTAATTGCTTTTGAGAAGATCAATTAAAGACATATATATATATATATATATTTTCATTAGAGGTATTTTTCAAAAGTTTTTTAATATAAAAGATATAAGCAAACAATATACTAATAAGAAAATAAAAATGTCATAAAATATATAAAAATTTATTCATTCACAAATTTACAAATTTATTATCAATTTAATTTTAATAATAAAATCTCAATAAGTGAAAGTATCAAATTTTGTAAAAGAAGAATTTTCATAAAAGGTTAAGACAAATCAATTTATTTAGCAGCACTACAACATAAATTAGGAAAAATACTATCCGATTTTTCGATAAAACACAAAAAGTTTTAAGATTATTTATATGAAGATAAGAATATTTATGTATAAATATTTAAAAAAAAAACTTTTAACAACAATTTAAATTATGTATAGACGTTGACAAATTGTAACTCAAATAATTAAAGAAAACATATTGGAAACTGTTACAATTATATTGAATAGATTGAAATATATAAGAAGAGACGTAATATCGACAAAGTTAGAAAGTTAATTTAATTTTTCTTAATTTTATATAATTGTAATTTAGTATCTTTGATAAACTTATTAATCTTAAATATTTATCAATAATAATGATATGTGGATTCTCTATGCTTACAATTAAACATAATATTTTTAATTTGAAAGTGCGTCTTTAATATAAAACATATTCATAGTATAGGGGTGTAAAAAACTTTAGACAGGGGAAGGCTCCCGGCCTCCCACCACCTTCTGCCATAATTTACACTGTTTCTTTTGATTATTGATTTTTTTCAAGTTTTTTTTTTTTTAAGAGAAAAATCATAATTTTAAAATAAGTGCTTGTACTAAAAGAAAGGCACCAGATGACAATGAAAAGCATTAGTGATATCGATCTCGTTGCTGATCCTTGGCAGTACGAAAAGGCTTCAATTTTAGATAGCATAAGAGAAAGAGTACACTTCGGGAATTAAATGATCAAAATTGGAGAATCTCCGTGCCAAAAAAATAGAAAGCCAAAGCAATCTGCAAGCATGATCTCCTAGCAACAGTTTATGCTCATGTTAGAAAACTGACTAGACAAGGCACTGGCAGTGGCAGTAGCACCCAAGTCCCTCCTCTTAGGCTTTACCATTGGAGGTGCCCATTTGCTAAAACCATGCGCTCCACCTCTTGGTTTCGCTTCCCTATTCCCTCTGCCAAAACCAGCATTCGCTGTAGCGACTTTATGAGAGGCAGCAGACAGCCATTTGGACTTCATGTAGGTTGCGGTCCTCCATGGTGGTACATGGAGTCCTGCCTCTCTAAAGGACTTTTTGGCTGCTGAGCAAAGCACTGAGATAATCCTGCTCAACTTTTCTTCACTTCCTACAAAGATGGATGGGAGAGTATCTGTTAACTCCTTGTAGGTCGCTGAAGGCCTCGCAAGTTCAAATTGGGACTTAAAATCTATGTCTACTATCAACCTCGTTGTGCCACCATTCTCAGTCTCCATTACAATGTCAACGCATTCATACTCACCTGTATGTTCATATTCATGTTCATGTAAATTAAATTACATACATAGGTAATAAATTCATGTTCAACTTAGAAATTTAGTAGCAAATTTCGGAAATACTAATTATATTCCTAGCAAGAAATGGGGGGAATTTCACTGTCCGGATAAATTTTGTTTGAAGAGGTAAGAGAGAGAGAGAGAAAGAGAGAGAGAGAGAGACCAGCAGGACATCCTGAGGAAGTAGCCCAAGAAGTTTGACATGAGGAAGCATTAAAGCCATTCATTTTTAGCCTTATGGCAAGCCACTTCTTCAAACCACTAGTTTTCTGGATATCACTCTCGCTTCTAACATGCTTCAATACAATCTCAAGAATCTCCCTCTCAGCATCTGATCCACAGCTAAGAATCTCCTACGGTGATACAAAACAAATCCAAAAAATCACATCAGGAAGACACAAAAACTCAAACCTAATTAAAATTCATAAAATATTTATATACTTCTCAAACGAGTAACGTATACGCTATATATATACCTGTAAAGCAGAAAGTTGAGTTAGATGGTTAGAAGATGGAAGGTGGCGGTTTGAGAAAGAAGATGGTTCTGATTCTATGAAGTCCTGAACCATTTGCACCAGCTCTTCCTCTTCCAAGCTACCCATGTATGATATATCTCACCCTATCTACTTCTTCTGTAGGATTTTAGATCAAACTATATATATGGTTTTATATTTTCAGTTTCAGACTCTGACATATAGCGGTGGAGATGAAGATGAGAGCTTAGCATTTGCAGCTTAGAAATTGTACGAAAGATTTGGAAAATTATTAAGTGATAAAGAGGGTAAATGAATGGGAAAGGGGGAAAATAATAAGAGCATGTACTAATGTTTTGCGTGCGCGGAAAGAATGAGCATTTGAAAGTGACAGTATTAAAATGCTGTCGTTGCTTCCAGAAGCTACTTTAATCTTCCCGTTTTTTCAGATATTGGGGAAGGGGGGAGGGGGGGAAATCCTAGTTACACCAAAAAAAGCCTTAGACCTCCTGAAGTCTGGGCCTAAAGACTAAGCCTAAGCCTGAGGCTGTAACAATTTCAACTTTGAAGACTTTGAAAGGCGTGCGTGTAGGATATGTATCTTACTTGTCGGATATTAATCCAGTAAGCTAGTCTCCATCAAAATAATTCGTTCTAATTTACCTAGTTTGTATTTAATTTAATTTGATAAATTAATTTAAATATTTTTTAAATAAATAATTTAAATTTAAAAGAATTTTAACGTGATGATTTAAATTTAAATAATTTAATAAATTTAAAATTAAAGTCATTTAGATCGAAGTTAAAATAGATTGCATTTAGATTGCTGTCAGACCCTCACTAATCCATGCGGAGAACGCGGGCTGAGCGTGCACACCTTGTGCTTAGCTTCGCGAAAGAATTGGCTGTGTGGAGTGCATGCCAATGTGTAAGGTGGGATAGAGGCAATCGATATGAGTTGCTAGATAGAGTTGGCTACGGATTTGGGGTGTGATGCACTCTTCATGTGCCAAAATGGGCATTTACCAGGGGTTAATGAGAAACCGATGACAAATACTTAGTGCGAGAGAGAAGCACTAAGGCATGCAACACTTAGGCATGTGGGATCTCTTGACAAGAGGATGGCTTGCGGGACTTAGCATGAATTCCGAGACTTGTGCACGAGGGAGTTGAACGAGTCAAGGGGCAGATCATGCATGGTGGCCGGACTCCATGATTAGTGGAACTAACATTGACGGTTTTACTCGGTCAAAAGCTATCTCCAAGGAACATGGGATATGTGGCCTTTATCAAGAGAATCAAGGAGATGATGGGATTGGGATTCCTATCTTGTAATCGAATTTGTTAGACTCAAGCCTCTATATAAAGGGCTAAGTGGATCATTTTGTAAGCAATCCCATTGTAGTCATCACTTGTGTAAATCTAGTAGGGGAAACTAGAGTGGAAACACTAGTGAGAGGGATCAGCATCCATTGTATTCATCACTTGTGTAAATCTAGTGAGGGAAAACTAGAGTGAGAGCACTAGTGAGAGGGTGAGATTCATATGCTCTCTTTCTTTTGTAACTTGAGGGTGAAAGTTAATAAAGATTGTGGAGAAATTCACGTAAGATTGTTGTGTTCTCTTATGCATATACTTGTGGGTTTCATTGCTAACTTGGGCAGGTTTTTGGCTGAGACTTGAAGGTTTTCAAGTGCCATCACTCGGTTGTTTCGTGTGTTTCCGCTGTGAGAGAAATAGCCGTGTGACAATTACAGTGAACCTTGCTTCGGTACGTTTGTTCGTATTTTTTGTGTAATTGAAGTAATTTTATCCGTCCAGATCGCACATGTCCGACACGGTGTAATTATTTTTATTGCACCACACCAATCAAATCTCACCAGACTTTTCTCTGGATAAAGAATTTTTAAATTTTAGATAATTTTAAAACATTAGCATTTTATAATTCATCATGTTAAAATATTAATATTTATATTTATATTATTTATATAAATATATTTTAGATAAAAATTTTGAATATTAAAATTTAATAAAATAAAATAATTATAAATAATATTATTAAAAATAAAATTAAATAATATTTAATGTGGATGTTATCAGATTTGTAAAAATGTATAAATGTTTTCATTAATAAAAAAATTAAAATGAGTTCTTCGTAGTTAAAATTGGCCAAAAAAAATAATTTCATTAAAAAGGAAAACATAATAAATGCTAATATCTTCAAAAAAAAAAAGGAGGAATTTCATAAATTTCACCACTAGAGGTGAAATTCAAAAAACAAAATTTGAGCTATCTAAATTTTTTTAAAATTATAAATATTTAAAAAAAATTAAATTTTAGTTGGCTAAACAAAAAAAATTAATTTTATAATTTTGAAAGTTTTTCTATAAATCAATTCCGTACTCAAAATTCCTCATTCAAACGCACTCTTAAGGCCCAACGACGGAACCCGAAGTTGCTCCCTTTTTTGACCTTTTCTAATTTAGTAATATTAATTATATAAAATAAATTTAAATAATATATAATATATAAAAATAAATAGTTATAAATAAATACAAACATAAAAATAAAATATATAATTTTAAGATAAATTAACAAATAATTAAATAAATTATCATTAAATGTATGATATTTTTAATATAAAA
>JAQSVH010228756.1:0-13075 GCA_029448705.1 Adansonia digitata
ATTTTTAAATAATATTTTTAACATATATAATTTATATATATTATATACATTATATATTGTATATAATATATATTGGTAAGGGATCGGTTCCTTACTTAGGGAGCTGACCCATACTGTTTACTTTTTAAGAATAAAAATAAGAGTAAAATGATAATTACAGCCTCTTTATTAATGATTTTAATAATTATTATTTCTTGTTTTGAATATTTTTTCTAATTTTACTTTTTTTTTAATAATTATCAATTTATTTTTTTGAAATTTTACTATTTTTTAATTATTTTTTCTAATTTTACTTTTCTATAATAACTATCGATTTATTTTATTTCTGAAATTCTCCCATTAGAGAAATACTCTAAGATTAATTATCAATTTATTTTTTGAAATTTTACTATTTTTTATCAATCTATTTCTTTTTCTAAAATTCTCCCTTAAATAGCTGGATGAAAATGACCTTATAAATTTTATAAAATACCCTTTGAAATTTTATTATTTCTTTTATTATAATTATTTTTGTAATTTTATTTTTTTATAATAATTACCAATCTATTTTTTTTGAAATTATTCAGTTGGACGACATACTTTTTTTTTGTAATTATTTTTTTAATTTTATTTTTTATAATAATTATCGATCTGTTTCTTTTTCTGAAATTATTTCTTTAGTAGTTCGACAAAAATGCCCTTATAAAATTGAAAAATATTGATTGAGTCCTAAAACTAAAAAATAATAGTAGTTATAGATTTTATTATATCAAACAGATAATTTGATTTTTTTAATAAGTTTACTTGTAAATTAGGGAGTGGGAGGGAGAGACATGGGATTTCATATTAGTCAATTTGGATTGAGTGGCAAAGGAGCTGCATCTAGCCATGGAAAACGTTAATTGCTTTCTTCACGCGCTTTTTTTTTAAAAAAAAAAAATCGTTTGAAATTTATTCTTTAATTAATTAGAGAAACGAAGTGGAGAAGATGGTGATGTTGGAGATTATTGGGGGCATCAACAAATACAAACATGATAATCGGTAAGGGCTTTTTCATGGCTACCCATTGTTCTTCAGCTGCATGCCAATAATTCAGTAATGCTCTTTTGTTTCCTTTGTTGTTTTTTTTTTAACCGCAGTAAAGCCAGGTTCAAGAATTCATAGCCCCCTTTTCTTCTGCAACTCAAAATCCTCTTTTCCGAACACTAGATTAAACAGAAATCTAAATTTGGATAGTATAACTATTGCTAGAGGCGGTTACGATTGGGTTGAACTAGATCGTGATACGAGAAATATTATTTATATTATTATTTAAAAATAATATTAAAAATTTTAAAATTATTTTTATTTTAATATTTTTATTACGTTAGATATAATTTGAATCAAATTAAACTTACATGAATTATTAAAATATTTATTCGAATTTAATTTAATACAAATCAGATTTATCAAACTGATGAACTTTTACAGACTTGAACAAGTGTATAATCATGGCTAGAGCAAGAGCCCTTGGAAAACAAATTCCGTAAGAATTATAGTTTTGGCCGTTGCGCCCCCGCCCCCGCCCTTTTAATTATAATTTGCAAGTTGACGCTTGCCTTGTTGCTACTCACGGGATAGAGTCAATTGCATTTAACTTTTGTCCCTCCAGATTAAAAAATAAAATAAAATTCACATGCTTGGATTCTTTGTCAAAATTTTCGAACATTGGCAGAGGGTCATTGACTTTGTAAGCTTTCTTAGTTATAAATTAATTATTTGATTTTCGATACAAAAATTCGTTTGATTTATATTTTCATTAATTCATTTTCTTTATTTTAAGTTAAACCAAAACATTTTAAAAGAATAAAAAAATTGATATTTAAGAACACCAGAAAAGAATAATGTCCAAAAACATATTTATTTATTCATCGGTAGTTAACAAAAACTAAGATAAAAATATACTTTGGAAGGAAAAAATAATTCTACACAAAGCTTAGAGCCCAAATATTATATGAAAAAGATGCTATATTAATAGATAATAAATGAAATTACGTTGATTGCTTAATTATTTATACCCCTAATCCTGCGGTGTATTTGACGCCAGTTGACGGTAACCATAGGTTTCCTTCAAGGAGTTGGGCCACTGTAAAATTAGCAGCTTGCGCTGAGTTGTTCAACGCATGGTAGCCAGGCCACTTGACTCGGCCACCAAGATCAGCCCCTGGCCCAAAATTCATGTACTCTGCGTAATACAAAGTGTCCAAAGCGAAATTTTGATCCCATTCGAGCCACCCTTGCGGCCTTATAGCGTTGCTGATGTAGGATTGCATGATAATGGTTCTCGAATGCAGCTTCCAGGGTCTTCCAAGGTATGTAGGAGTGGAGTTAACAAAGGGTAACAAATCTGTGTCGGCTGAGATGTTGCAGAATTGAATGGAGAAGCCCGTCGGCTGATTCGGGTCCTTGCGACCTTGCGCGGTGATGGTGTTTTTCTGGTTTTGTAGTCCTTGCTTGGCTAGGATTTGGCAGTTCTGGAACACCACGGTGGCATCACCAAATATGAAATCCACGGTGCCGGTGATCGTACAGTCCCGGTAAAATTGACGCATTGTGTGAGTATAGAGTGAATCTTGGTAGCCCTTAATTGCACATTGGAAGAAAACTGAGAGGTCAGAGTCGGATCGCAATGCTACCGCTTGGTGTTTCTGGGGCCCCGCTGTGTTCTCAAATGTTATGTCCCTTGCTATGAATCCTCTTCCACTTACGGCTGCAGATTTTAGGACCAAATATTCGATGCATATGAGAATAACAACAAGAACGAGGAAAAAAAAATTAAGTTAGGCCATTGTCGAAAATAGTTATGCACCGTATAACTCAGTCAAGATTCTTAGAAGAGAAGAATATTAATGATCCCAAATTGAATAATTTCAAATCTTATATATATATAAAAAATTTAAAAAAATTAATAATATTATATTTGTATTTGATATTTATCCTTAAGTTCAAGTAATTCAATCTACGAACTTTCTACTTGCATTCGCCAAAAGCTTCTTATGTTCTCCAGAAATTACAGGTTCTCGGAAATGTCATATTTAACTATGCCAACTCCGGCACTCAAAAAGTGATACAACCTTCTTAACTAGGAGAAATAATGTATATACAAACTAATAAATAATGTTAAATGAAATGAGCCTGCGCTATCTAGTTATAGTAAAGAATGGCCCCCACCCAGTGCTGAAGGAGGTTGACTAGTTGAGCCACTGGGGAAGAGGATCAACCCTCGCATTGAATTTTCAGTTGAGATTTTATGATTCATATGTATTTATGCTCTAACGGGGCGCCAGCCAGCTATGCTCTGGCTTCATCCCTTTTTTCAAGAAAAATTGATGACGCTGTGGGTCTTAAATACTTAACAAATTAACGTACAAAACGAAGTCCATTAAAAACAAATTTACTACTCACCAAATGTTGCTGATCGAAATGTGGTCCAACCATCAATGAAGCTTCGATTTCCGGATATTACTGTCACATCTATTCCATCACCAACCATCATAAGGTTCCATTTCTTCTTTTTAATTTCCACATTCTCTTTATATAAACCTTTCTTAATGTAAATAACATATCTGTTCATGCTGTAGTCGGGTGCTGCCATCACAGCATCCATGATACTAGTAAAATTTCCGGTCCCATCAGCTGCAACCACAACATCAGCTGAAACCCCGTTTGCTTGTAACAATTTTCTGTCTTCCCTTTTGAACCATGATGGAAATCGGTTCTTATTTGCCGGGTTCTGGCCAGA
This sequence comes from Adansonia digitata, assembly GCA_029448705.1. NCBI lineage: Eukaryota > Viridiplantae > Streptophyta > Magnoliopsida > Malvales > Malvaceae > Adansonia > Adansonia digitata. The sequence goes on from JAQSVH010228756.1 coordinate 3,761, forward strand.
ATGAATCCCACCAGAGCCATCTCCACCACCTTTCTGGCCACCATTGGATGTGGAACTGGGACCTGCGTGCACCATGGTGAGAAGATTACCGACCAGTGGAGTGACTTCGTTAAGGCCACCTGCTACGACTGTTTTGACTGTGCCACTTTTACCCTCAAACCCATCAATGCATGTCTCCTGACTTGCCATCGCAGCACTCAGCCATGTCCTCAAATCAGAAGCAAGATCACCAGTGCTGTTATTTTTACCTGCAAATAAGTAAATTATATCTAAGACATGCACTATTTGATAGTATAGTTGAAATTACAGCTAACTAGCCACCGCAAAAATTTGCATGTAATCACATGCTTTCTGATTAAAACACTAAAGGTGGAAAACTGATCGGGAATCATATGCTTCCATATGTTCTAAACTTTTCCAAGGAAAAAAAGTCAGATGTAGGCACGAGAAAAGGAAAAGGAAAAGGAAGAGGAAGATACAAAGGGAGCTAAAGACATAGTAAAGTACCGTTTGGATTCTGCAAAGCAGATAGAGACCAGCTTAACCCATCAGCAGAAAAATCCAACAGATCAAGGCAATCAGAAATAGCATTTGCAAGTCGGAAATCACCGAAAAAGTTGGCAAACTGAGAAACTATGGAAGTCACTTTTTCTATAACATCAATGGTGCTCCTTAGAGAGCCTACAAACTCGGCTGCGGGCACATTTAAAGACTCAGCTTCCAGAAGATCATTGTTGCTGGCATTCGAAGTGGTGCACAAACAAAGAGCGACCAAGAAAACCAACAACTGAAATGAGCGTGTGGAGCAATTCGGCATGCTTTTAGGAAATAAAGGTGACATTTGCTGAAATAATGAAGATATGTACTTAGAAATAAAGATGAGTAGCATGTAGTGAAGGAGAGAGAGAAAAAGAGAGGTCTAATGAGTATTTATGGAGAAAGAGGGAGGGGAGTGGGAAGGGACCTGTCAATACAGCCAGTAATATTAGGCATCACACTTAAATATAAATAAATACATAAATATATTAAAATTTATAAAATATTAATTATTAATATATTAATTTTATATAAATAAAAATATATAAATATATTAAAATCACGTTAATTCTCATATTTATTTGATAATTTTTTGAACATGATATCATTAAATAATATAAAAATAATTAAAATATATTATATTATATAATAAAAATATAATATTAATATATATAAATTTAAAAATTTTATATAAAATAGACGCGGCATCAAAATTTTATGTAGCAGACAACTTGTTGAATTTCGTAACTAAGGCAACGGGAGTTCTGAGAGTTAGATGGGAAGGTGAAGGAATTGAAGACAGAGTGTGGAGTCGTGAAGATGACCGATGACTTCGGGTGACATGAATCATTGTTTCAGCGACAGTGTCAGTGTTGCGTGTGTGTGGTCTGTTTATCCTTGTGTCGGCGGTGAAAAAAATAATAAATGAAAAAAATATATTATTTATTATATTATTTTTTAAAATTAATAAAAATAATTAATTAAATGTAAAGTGAAAAATCCATTAATTATTGTTTAAAAATCCAAACGAGGTTACGAGGGGCATCATCTTGTCTTGTGTGCTTGCCCATTGCTGAATTAATTTTCTTTTTTTATGAAAATTGCTCAAGCTTTTACCTCTGTTTTTTTCTTTTACTCCATAAATGTCTTACCTTTTTTTATCAAACATTTAATCGGAGATGGGGCCTTTTAACCAAAATGAAATCCAAATGTCAAAGTTTCAAGGATTAATCATGGTAAATTAAAGTTACTCTAAAGTTACTAATTTCTCACACCGTAGATTTCGGTAATTTTTAGATTATTGTGTTTAAAGTTTGTAAGGAATGACATAATGCTTTTCATGTTATTTTATGACCCAAAAAAAAAAAAAGGTAAAAATCACGTTTTTTTTATTCTTTTTTCGTTTCGAAGTAATTTCTCTTAGCTTAGCTGTAAAAATGTGGAAAATAAGAACTTCAATTTAACAACGGATTACATCATAATTCAAAATAATTACAATTCTAGATATTTGTTGTTGACTTATACCTAATTATTACAATTCCAAAGAGGAAACTAAAAATATATATATATCTAATTTCTAACCCTTGTTAACAGCTTATGCATTCCAAAACCATATACCATTAAAAACCTCATTATACCATATTTTCGAGTCTTTTTCATGTATACATAAAAGGATACTAACATGTAGGTGTCACTAGGATAGATACGGAAATATACGTACAAATATAATTATAATATAAATTATTAAATTTATTAAAAAATTTAAATTATACAAAGAATACGTACAATCCTAGTTAAACAATTAATAGTGATTTCCTCCATTCGCTCTAACTATGTACCTCGTGATATGAAAGGAAAAATCTAAAATATAAAGATAAATTTAATTTAGGAAATATTAACTAATATATACACTGTTTAAAATTATATATTAAAAATATATAAAATTATTATATTATATCCTCTTACATTTAGTTAAAAATATTAAATGACCGTCAACATAGAGGTAATTAGTTTTATGTATATAAATTAACAGTAATGGTTTTGCAGTAAAATATTTGACCACACTCGTTAACTGGCACAGTTAAAAAGAATGCTTTTACAGTAATAATATAATATAATATAATATAATAAGTTAAAAACTAAAATAACCCAAAATTTATCCTCCACCGACCGATGCATCATGCTAGGCATTTGGGCTTAATCAACCCTGTAAGTCTCATTGAAAGGGTGGAGAATGGAGATCCAGTTATCTAACTGGGCCCATTAAAAGAGGAAAAAGAATTTTTTACGCTTCTCAATTTTTTTAAAATTATTTAATTATTATTAATTTAGTCTTTAACATAAATATAATTTCTAATTTTAATTATTATTTAAAATTAATATAATTTTAATACATATTTTATTAATAATATAAATATATTTTTAATAATTTTTAATTATTTATTATACACATTTTATAGTATTTTTTACAACATTTTTTCTTATTATTGCCATCAGTACTGCAATTGTATCCAAAAAAATTTTATTATTGATTCTAATCTTATTATTATAATAATTAATCTTATTAAAATTAAGTTCATCACCCGTCTAAATAAAACCTAAGAAAATATATATATATATATTTATATATTTATATATGGAACGTGATTTGTAATTTTTAGAAGTAAGCAAGGCTTGCTTTACTTTCTAATTGAAGGATGGGTGTATAATATATCTTTGCCTTAAAAAGGGAGACGCGAAAACGCGTTCTACAGCATTGCTTCACTGGCTAATACTCCTATCTTCTGAAGCAAATTATATGAACAAAAGCACATGGTGATTTGGTCTGTCTCCTACGATTAATCAACCAAATTGTTGGTCATAACAAGATGGATTTATTCTAATTAATTTCTATCTTATGTTAGAACCGACATGATATTTAATTAGTTTAAATTTTAAATTTTAATATTTATAATTTTATATTTTAAAAAAGTCAATTTGGCCGTATATTATATTCTTTAATTTTATTATATATTTAGAATTTAGCCATTCTGTGTTTAAATATTCTTTGAGATTATTATATATAATAATATTTGTATTTAATATATTAAAAATAATGAATAAAGTGCATCAAGTACAATATTAATTGTTATTATAAATTATATATTAACTAATTTAAAAAATATCTTAAAAACACTCATTATTATATTTATTCCTTAAAACTGACAATTCATGTCACATTTACATATTTTGTAGTATCATAATCATATTTAAAATATTTTATATTTATATAAATTTAGATATATTAAATAATTCATATTACATAAATTTTAATAAATTAATATATTTATATTATATAATATTTTAATTTTTTTTTTACATATCGTATTCAATTAATCATATTTATTAATGTTATCAAAATTTATTTACACACCTACTCTTCCATGTTGGTCTTTTGCTTTTTGCTTTATTGTCAAAAAGATATCTAGGTTAGGGACCAACGTTATGAATTGAGCTATCTTCGACAACTTTCCATGTTTTTCAAGTGCATGGATCCATCAATCTAATCTTTTGAAAACTTTCATTGAAGAATTTTTTTTTTTTTAATGATATGCAATCCTTTTCTCATTTCAATTATTTCGTCTTGGTGCCTTATATTGAAATAGATATAGGAAAAGCATATTTGACCCATAAAATTGTAGGGACCCTATCTGTCTAGGTTACCAAGCACACCGACTTGTGCACTTGGGAAAGTGTCAGATTCCACATTGGGTCATCAATTCTTTTAGCTTTTTTTATGTTTGACTGAATACGAGTCAGAATTATATGAGTCTTTTACGTAAACGATATTGCTCTCTTTTGTCATTTGCATGAAAATGCACAAAAAATCCCACAATAATCAAACTCTAACTTTTGAAATTTGGACGCCTATTCTACGTGGCGATGCTTGGAAAAAAAAATTTTCTACTTGTTGTAGTACTCAATTACGATTTTACGATATGGAAGAACCAAACAAGGTTAGGCATAACAATGTCAAAACAATCATTTGGAAGGTAGAATCCATCGATTTGATTAAAATGTTTTAAATATATATAATAATTTTAATATTAAATAAATAATAAATACAATAAATAATTATTAAGAATATATTTTAATTTTAGTGGTATGCTCTTTAATATAAAATTAAAAGATTAAGTATTCAAATCTCATTACTTAAAAAAATTGAAAAGCAAATAAAAATGGTTAATTATTGTTTTTATTCGATTTTTGATTAAATATGTTCTTCACCGATTTAAAAAAAATTAGATTATATAGCACCAAACTAAGCAAATCACCGATTCAATCTACCAATCATGTCCGTTTTGAATTCGGTTGCTTTCTATTATTTAAAAATCAAAATGTGATCCATTCATTTTCTTTTTTAAAAATAGTTTTTACAAATACATAATAAACAAATTAAGGGGTATTTTAAAATTTAAGATAAGAGGGTTTTTTTTTTTTTGTTAATTATTGCAAAACTAATATATTTCCAATAAGTGTTTTTAAAAAACGTTTATGTTAAGACTTTTAAAATATTGTTCCCTCTACTATTGTTGGTGACAGTTAATCTAACCTACGTTAATTTTGAAAGGAATGGCCAGTTATTACAAGGCTAGATGATATGAAAATGAGTGACTTTGAAAGTATCCAACATCAAACAATGGGTTGCTGATTAATCTAACAACATTAGGTTCACATTAAGACCCAATTTTACAACCAAATGATAATGATTATGATTAATATATTTTCAATTTTTTTCTATTAACTAGATTTAACACACTCACGAATTTTTTTTAATTTGGTTTTTAAAGATAATATCTTAAAATTTTAAAAAATTAGTAATTTTTCAAATAAAAAAGTAAGAAGTTTTTTTAAAAAAATAAAAAGATGGGTAGTTTTAATAAATAAAATTAATTTTTTTTTAGTAATGGATAGATTGACAAATAGGTATGATATAAAAATAAATTAAAATATCGAAATATTTTTATTTTTAGTTTATCATTTTAATTTATTTTGAGTTTATAGTAAAATGAATGACTAAATTAGCATCACTTAACTCGTGATACCAAAAGTCAATCACTCATTCTATAATAGTATACATTGTAAGCTCGGCATGCATGTGATCCCCCTTTAAAGTGAACAACGTCATTATCTTTCGAATTTTGAAAAAATGTTTGAAATTAAACAGAAAACAACATCTTTTGTTCTGATCTAATCTGAACTTTTTTTTTTTTTTAGTGATGGTTGACATTGCTCCAACACCCGAAAAGACATTGGTAATTTAGTGATGGTGATCTATACTATAATTTAACGGCTAAATTTTGATGTCAAAATTTGGTGCGAGAATTATTCTAAAACTTTTCTCTATTTCAAGGTGTACAAAGATGACGATTATAAACAATTAGATTTAATAATTTTAACACGATATCAAAGCACCCTATATTTTTAAATACGATGGTTTGATACAATATGTTTATCGAAGTAGGGCATTCTGTAATTGTGATTCGATGTAGATGACAGTTAGGAACGTTTCCCCTAAGGAATTCATTTTTTGAATGATTAAAGATGTTCTTGTTTTCTGTTTCCTTCTATGTTTTATTTGATTTGGTTTTGTCTATGAGCAGAGGCTTTCAAAATTATGAAGAATCAATCAAGAGACAGCAAATATTACATTTTGCATTATACATCCATAAGGCCCGAGCAAGTAGGAAGCAGTGGATTTGCCAGGATCAGGTAACTCATTCAGTTGGAGTTGGATTGAAGCAGGTTTGATATGATTTTTTTTATTCAAATTGATTCAATTTAAATTATTATTTAAATTTTATTATAAAATATAAATAATAATAAAAATATTTTTTTAATATTTTTAAGCAATAATACAGATCAATCTGATCTAAACTTGATAGAAACTTAAATAAAAATTAAAAAAAATTCAAACAATAACCTACCTTCATGGTGAACACATACAGGAAATAGTCACCCACTAACGGGAGAAAGAAGGGTTCAAAGGGGGTTGTGGGACGATGACCCGATGGAAATGGGCCCCACACCGCTAATTAACTTTCTTTGGGAAAGACATTGATAGCCATAGGCCAGACTGGAATTAGCAGAGTTTTTAAGGTGTCATTCCTTGTGAGTTCAAGATTGTATTATGGCCCATGTACTCCAAAAACCTAGAAAAGATTATCCATGGCCCATCCATTTAAAGCTTTATTGTCGAAATAATGAGTGCAAATATACCTCAATCCGGAAGATCACAATTCAGAGCAGTGAATCAAATAGGAAATTTAATAAACTGTGTCACGTTTTACAAGTTTCCTTGTTCCCAAAATGAATGCAAAAATGCTCTTTATTTTATAGCAGAATCTGAATTCCCAAGCACAATTCATGGCTTTAAGTCTAAATAAAAGTGAACTCATACTACAAAGTCTTTAGCAATTAGACCCCCTTATTTTTGGTAAAGGAGCAAGACTGCTCGAAAACCTTAAATCAGTCTTCCCTTTTTTCCTTATACAATTCATAATTCAATATTCTTTTCCAGAATCTGAGCAGAATTGCTAAAAAGTTGAAGGCAACAAATTAATGGCAATAACAAGGTTCAGCCGCGAGTTTAACATTAAGAAGAATACATTGGGCCTTGGTTTAGTCAATTTTTCTTTTGGATTAAAGTGAAGTTTATCATTATATTATAATTCAATATTGCAATCTAGAATGACTAGTTGACAACAAAAAGCAGTTAATTTTCATTGTCAACTTGCAGGGTTCATGAGAAACATTCCAAAGAGATTTGGGGATCATTGAACATTGAAGTCAAGTCCGCTCGTGGAACTGCTACAAGTAGTCAATTAGGGCCCAGAGGCGTATGGCTGGCTCTTTGTAGTCTTAGCATCTCCCAATCGCACTCTTGGTCTTAGACAGCTGACAGGCCTGATCCGAACTCGGTTCCCATCCATAACTACAAGCCTGCAGCTGCAGTGAATTTTTTTGGCTACGGTAATAGTTGATCACCCAAGTTTGAGCAAGATATGGGGCTAGAGCCGTATACTTGTGGAAACTCCAATTTAGAGATAAAAGGATTAGAGTTGTTTATAGATTAAATTGAATTTGATATGGATTTCAGTATAATATTAATAAATTTATATTTATTTAAATTTAATTAGATTAAAATATTAACTTTAAAATTTATTTTTTTAATCATCAAAATTGAAAGTCAATTGTAATAAATTTAGATAACGAAGATAATCGTCTTTATAATTTTGATTATTGCCAATTGCTTGTAACATTTTTCAAGCCACTCAAATCATTTGTCGCAATTAATGTATGCAAGCGGTTCTCAATTATTTGCATGATTAAACAAACAATCTCGTAATTCCAGAATAAACTTTGCAGTGGACAAGGTTGAAGTGAAGAAAAAAGTTTAAGATTGTTCAAAAATATATATATAAATTCAAATAAAATATGAAAACTACCTTATCGTATATGTATAAAAAAAGAAGCCTTCTCCAAAATTTTTATATATTTCACATTACAATAATGTACTCTAGAATTTGAGAAAAATATAAAGGTTATTATGTATAGCTGACTGGTTCGTGTGGTCTAGCTTGCCTTTGTGCAGTTGTGCAGCTGCTAGCCTGTCGCAGTCGAACCTCGAGGTGTGAATCCGAATTTAATTGGTCCCAACTCCCATCCTTATAATTTGTATTATTGATGATAAAAGGACAGTTATTCAAGTAGTTATACTCTCCATCAAATAGCTTCTCTATGGTTAAGCTACCACCTATTTAAAATCGATCAATAGCAATTAAGTAATACGTTGTACCAATCCTTTCTTTCCTTCAAAATGTCTATTCACTAGTATAATGCGATTGGAACTTAGAACTCGTGCGAGGTTGGCAGAGAGGGTAAGTCCAAAGAAGAGATTGCTGGTAACAATGTCAAAAAATTGATTTTGCAAGGCTAAATTAACATGGAAAATATGCTGATTTAACGATTATATTTTAATATATTAATAGTTTATATTATATATATTTTTAAATTATATTTTTATAATATATAATCGTATTATATTTAAAATTTGTTAAATCTAATGTCTTTTCTATCTTCACATCTTAATCCATTCTGTGAGGTAATTGCAAATAAGTAGTATCATAATAGTATAGGTTTACGTCAATGTCTAGTGTTTAAGATTTGATATTTATTTGATACAATTCCATCTTTATAATTTTTATATTTATGCATTAAAGAAACTTGTTATCAATGCTACATTGATTGCCTTTTAGGAGTTAGTAACGTTAATACGTGACGATTTTAATTACTACTATAAAATTATGATGATGTAACATTAAAATTTGTTTCCACATTATGGGTCAAAATCATATCATTTTTTCTTTAAATTCTTTGGCCAATAGTCTCTTTCACCCATACGTTAATCATACAATTTCTAACTTATATCTTTTACAATATCTCTCGTTTTGTAATATAAGTTGTACTTGTTTATATATTAAGTTAGATCGTAAATTAAAGTTTTAAATTTTTTATTTAAATTTAATTTCAATCAATTTAATAATTTATTTTATTATTTAAAAATATAAAAAATTATAATTTTATATTAATATTATATATTTTTATCATTAAATTGAGCCGACGTCCCTCGGAGACATTGTTTTCGTCTAAGGTTACTTGTTGATTTTGATCACTAACTTTAGGACAAAAGCCTGAAATAGATTAGTTATGGTGTCCATGCCTCGCCCGATTCTAATG
>JAQSVH010228787.1:1828-13066 GCA_029448705.1 Adansonia digitata
TGACTACGAATTATTCAAAATAAAAGCAAATGAAACTATCAAAATAAATGTCGGATAGGTTCATGGACATCATCAATGGGTTGAAGGCATTTGGAAAGATCTATCCAAACAAATAGATGGTGAAGAAGCTTCTCAATAGTTTTCCCAAGTCTTAGGAAGAAAAAATGACCACAATTGAGGAGTCCAAAGATCCCAACACACTTTCATTAGATGAACTCATAGGTTCTCTCCTAACCTATACGATAGAGATTAAACATGGTTAAGAGCCACCAAAGAAGGCAAGTGTTTCCTTTAAATCAACCACTCAATATGATGATAATGATGATGAGGTTGCAAAAGATGAAGAGATGGTCATGTTTTCAAAAAGATTCAACAAGTTCATAAGAATGAACAAAGTAAGAAGACCTCTTAAAAGAAAAATGGTAAAGGAAGAATTAAGTAAGAAAAAAAAGACCAAATTATTTGCTATGAGTGCAAGAAATCTAGACACATCAAATTTAAATGTCCAATGTGGAAAAAGCAAAACCTAAAGAAACAAAAGAAAAAGGCTATAATGGCCATATGGAGTGATAGTGACTCATTCGGTAATAAGCATGACTGAAGTGGCAAACCTATGTCAAAGGTATCTTTGATAGTGATGATATAGAGATTTGCCAGAAGATTAAGTTGAAGCATCACACAAGGAGCAAGAATAAACAATTCAAGATCAAGAAGCTCTAAAAAAAGATGAACTACATGAGCTAACCCAAGTTGAAAAAGAAAGAAATCACCCTAGAGAGTTGACTTATGTCAAATAAGGTAAGATAATTGGTGATCCTAATCAAGGGGGAAGAATAAGATCATCTCTTTATGTAGCTTTTCTTTCACAAATTGAACCTATGAATTTAAATGAGGCTTTAAAGGATGATAATTGGATCATGGCCATGCAAAATGAGTTAAATCAATTTGAGAGGAGTAAAGTTTAGAATTTAGTGGAAAGACCTAGTAATTATCCTATCATAGATACTAAATGGGTCTTTAAAAACAAATTTGATGAGTATGGAACCATAGTTAAAAATAAGGCTAGATTAGTAGCTAAGGAATATATTCAAGAAGAAGGAATTGATTTTGATAAGATTTATGCCCTCGTAGCTAAACTAGAGGCCATTAGAATACTATTAGCCTTTACATGTTTTCATAATTTTAAGTTGTTTCAAATAGATGTCAAAAGTGTTTTTTTAAATGGTTTTATTAAGGAAGAAGTTTATGTTAAGCAACCTTGTAGTTTTGAAAATCCTTATTATCCTGATCATGTTTTTAAACTCTTAAAAGCCTTGTATGGTTTAAAGCAAGCACCTAGAGCATGGTATGAAAGGCTTTCATAATTTTTAGTTCGAAAAGGTTTTAATAGAGGCAATGTTGACAAAACTCTTTTTATAAAAGTCAAAGGCAATGACATTCAGTAGTTCAAGTCTATGTTGATGATATTATTTTTAGTGCTATTAATGAATCTCTTTGGCAAGAATTTTTTAAGTTAATGCAAGGTGAATTTGAAATGAGCATGATGGGAGAATTAGTATTTTTTTCGTGACTACAAGTCAAGCACACAAAAGATGACATCTTTATCAATCAAGTGAAGTATACAAAGGAGTTACTCAAGTGGTTCAAAATGGATGAAGCAAAGCCTTGTTCCAAACCCATGAGTACTTTAACAAAGCTTAAGAAAGATGAAAGAGGTAAATGTGTTAACTCTAAACTTTATAGGTCTATGATAGGCTCATTACTATATCTTACTGCAAATAAACTCGATATAATGTTTAGTGTATGCCTATATGCTAGATATTAATCATCACCTGGAGAATTCACTTAGTTGTCGTAAAAAGAATCTTTAGATATCTTAAAAACACTCTTAATCTAGGCACATGTGCCCAAAAGAATCATCTCTTGCTTTACTTGCTTATTGTAATATGAATTTCAGTGGACGTAAAATTGATAGGAAAAGCACCTTCGGTACTTGTTAATTTCTTAGAAATATATTGATATCAAGATTCTTGAGGAAACAAAATAGTGTTGCTTTGTCCACAACTGAAGCAAAGTACATATCCGTGAGAAGTTGTTGTGCTAAAATCTTGTGCATAAAACAACATATAAAGGATTTTGGAATTATCATGGATCACATTCCATAAAATGTGACAATACTAGTGCTATTTGTCTCACCAAAAATCCAATTCAATACTCCAGAACTAATTGCATAGAGATTAGACATCACTTCATTAGAGATCATGTGCAAAAAGGTGATATAGTGCTTGAATTCGTTGATATCTTGCATTAACTAGCCGATATTTTCACTAAACCACTTGACAAGGATAGATTTTGCATAATTAAAAAAGAAGTTGGTTTAATGAATGCACCTTAAATTTATAAGTTTGATAAAATTCTCAGACATTGCCTTAATATAGTTTAAACTATGTTTACCTTACTTGATTAGAAAAGCTAGCCTTATGTACTTCTTTGTTTATAAATGATGGGTTCTTTTATGCCTTTTGATGCTTGAATGGTTTTGTTTTATGTTAAATTTTGTTTTGCTGTTCATGCAAAATGATTTTTATATTAGTATTTTGTTCAAATTTGCATTTTTGAATGTTTTTCAATGAGCAATTGGGTAAAACAATATCCTTTAAATCGATAACATATAAGTGGAAATGACACCATACTGAGCTATACATATCGTTAGAAGCCAAAAATCATTTTTAGTTCCGAGACATAGTCCATGATATCAATACTAAACCCATAATTATTCTATGTATCGATACGTAACTTTGAGTATCGATATAATGTATCGATGCTTCTCAATTTGTATTGACACAAGCCAATAATCATTTCTAGTCTTAAGACCAAGTTCACAGTATCGATACAGCCCAACATTATTCTTTGTATCAATATATGACTTTAGGTTTCAATACAATGTATCTATACATCCTAGTTTGTATTGGTATAGCTTTCGATTTAGGCTATCTTTACATGCGTAGCTTCATTTTCATCAAGTTTAGGCCATAGTTCCCTTAGTTTCCCCAACCCTAACACTTTTCAATCATCACTTGTCATCTAATCTTCATCTTTTCCTACAATCCTTGATCCAAAATAGTTTTATTTCATAAAATTCAACATTTCTTTTCAAAAGTTTAACCTATTAGTACCCAAAATCTTTAAACATTTGACAATTCCCTTTCCTCAAACCTTAACCAACTCTTCTTCAAAACCTTTAAAATTTTTCAAATTTTCAAGTGTTTTTTTTCATTTTCTTGTTGTATTTGATCTCAAAACTACTCCTACAGTGCTCCACATTGCCAACAAAACCCTCTGCCCACCACCTGTTTGACCATATTCCTCAAACAACTCTTCCTTAGCAACCTATCCTACCTCGGTAACTCGTCTTTAGTGCCCTACTTGCTCATTCCTTTCTGCAACCGACACCACCCTCATAAAACCTTCTCTGAACCCATTCCCACTTTATACGATTCCTTCTAAATCACTACAATCACTTCACCAACATCTATCCTATCCTCAATTTATCTGAACCACCATCCAATTCTATTCTATCACCATCTGGTCGACAAAATTCCCCAACCACCTTAACACATTACCATGCCTCCTAAAACCAAACAAACTATCCATCGTCAAGGTCCTATCACATGTGCTTTCACTTTTTCTACTCATCAACCACCTTTGATCCAAAATCAATCATTCTTTAACTCATGTTTCTAAGACACACGAGCTTGTGAGCGATTTAATACCATCTATGCCTATATGCCTATCCACCAATGTTGAGTTATCGATTTTCCTTTTTTTCGATCAATTGCTTATCCCTACCTCCAAACTTTTGAAACCTTTGAATGGACCAAATTTTTTCTCTCAATGTTCTAATTCACAAGAGCCTTGTTCTTGCATTCTTTAGTAACTTTTCTCTTGTCATTGATGATCATGACTGTGTCATTACTATTTGGTCTTATCTTTTGGGACAAGATCTCATAGTCAATCGTGCTTCCATTGCGACCACCTTTAGTTTCCTAAACAAAGGTATAACCAATGAAGGTTCGACACTCGTTACCTTGTGTACTCCAAATAACAAAGCCACCCTCTTTCCTTCCATTGATCGCCTACTCCGTTTTATCATTTCTCATGTGTTGCATCTTTATTGCACCAAACATACCTTAACTGGTGACTCCGACTATTGATGGCTATATATGATTCAAACCAGAACTCGTTCAAAGCTTGGTCACTTTATCTTTGCAGACTTTGTCCTTTGTGTTCATGGTTGTCATAGCCTCCTACGTTGCATGGCCTTGAGCTACTATCTTAAAACTCATGATCTTGATCTTACTTGTAGCCCCGAGATTATGGTATCTCCTTATTGCTATATTAGATGAAAATCCATGAGGCTAGCCGGGTATGGCATTTAAGGATTCAATTTTGTTCCTAAAGCTCATCGACAACCATCTCAACCATTTACACAAATAGATGCTCCCAATCTTGATGATCATGATGGTGATAATATGGAGCATGATACACATCCTCTACCCCCAACTTCAGACACCTCATTATCCGTGCCTGTGGATATCCAAATTATGTATGATTCCATCATAGGCCTTTTTGACACATGTGATCGACGCTTTGATTCTTGGGATCACTGCTTTGATTCTATCAATGCTTGCTTTTCTACACTGGAGCATAGTCATCGATTGTTGATTGAGTAATTCCATAACTTTCTAGTAGCCTTTCCTCCTGCTCTTCTGCCTATTTCTCCATCTGTCGAGGATCCTCCAACCAATGCTAATTAATCATGTTAGGGTCATTTTAGGATCACTCTTTAGTTTTTAGGATTTTATGGTTCTCAAACTCTTTCCATTCCATTAGATATCTTTTGATTCTTTTATTTAATATATTTAGTACCTTATTCTCAATGAATTATCTTTAATTGTGCACACTATAATTGCATTTTCTCTATTGCTTTGAATTGATCATTCTTATGTTTTGATATAACAAAAAGGGGGAGACATATTCTAAATTTTCCAAATATGTTTTGCATTGCAATATGTCTTGCATCTATTGATATGATGATATTATTATGCACTTAATTATGATGATGATGATATTCTTGTGTTGGTGTCGCAATGTGGTGCAGATACGTTGTCCTGACTAGCTTGACTTAAAATCGCGAATGTATCATTGTTTCTATATAAATATCTATATATATAATTATTTCCTTTTATTTTTAGGGGTCCATATCATCATTACTATTATTTTCATACCTAGGGACTAAGTTGTCAAGATGAATTGCTCACTTGACTTCTCATTAAAATGACCATTTTTTTTGTCGCCACTATTCTTATTTTAGCTAGGTGAGACTGGACATCCGTCGAAATTTATATTTTTGAGGGTTACGAAACCCATGAAAACAAACTCCAAGGATTACGCTCATACCAGAAATCACATGGGAGGGTCCGGGAGTCGGTTATAATCACAAGTAAAGATTAACCTTCTCGTGATGCCCGACAATCGGTACCTCATTAATCGCATGTTAACTTAAATTTTGATTTTTATTCGGTTCCAATATTTGATATTTAATTGTAATACCCATAATATTTTATTAAAGAAAAATTTTGATTTTTATTTGGTTCCAATATTTGATATTTAATTGTACTTCCCATAATATTTTATTAAAAAAATTTTTATTTTGAGAAAATCGGGTTTTAATGCTTTTGAAAATCACAAAATTATTCATACCTTCTCGGGGAACCAAGTGGATATGAATTCTCTATCGTATCCTGCTGGAGAACCATGCAGAATATGAAAGGTTTTATTTTCTCGAAATTGAAAAATCCCAACTTCCTATTTGAAAAGGATATCTTGCTATTGAAATAATCTGTAAAATTTCTCACATATTCTGGTGGCAATCCTACGTATTAATTTAATTAGGAGACATTGTCTTATTTATAAAAATAAATTTCTTATTAAAAAATATGGACTCTATGACCTAGAAATGACCTAATATGATGAACATATTTTTAATGTGTACTTTTGACATAAAAGTATCCTACTACTCAAGTAGGATACGGTTTTAATGCAAAATTATGAAAATACCCTTAAGGTATACCTTTTACATGAAAGTATTCTGCTAACTCTTAGAGGACTCGAAAATGATTAAAAAAGGGCGAACCTATCCTAAGTATGCATTATTGGCCTAAAAGCATCCTAATGTTTGTCTAAGACTAGACTCGAAGAGAAATTATGAAAATGCCCTTAAGATATACCTTTGACATGAAAGTATGCCGTTAACCCTAATGGACCTTAAAATAATCTAGGAAGGCTAAACTAATCCTAAAAATTCACCTTCAACATAAAAGCATCGCAATGAAAAATTACCAAAATGCTCCTAAAGTATATCTTCGACGTAAAAGTATTCGGATAACCCTAATGGACCTTATAATGACCTCAGAAATCTAAACTAGTCCTAAAATATTCAACTTTGGCTTAAAAGTGTCCCGATAAGCAAAATTACCAAAATGTCTTTAGGGTATACATTCAATATGAAAATATCCTAGTAACCCTAATGGACCTTAAAATGACCTTAGAAGGCTAAACCAATCATAAAATATTCACTTTTAGAGTAAAAGCGTCCCGATAAGCAAAATTACCAAAATACCGCTGGGGTATAACTTTTACGTGAAAGTATCTTGGTAACCTTAATGGACTTTAAAATGACCTTGGAAGGCTAAACCAATCCTAAATATTCACCTTTATCGTAAAAGTGTCTCGATGAGCAAAAATACTAAAATGCCCATAGGGTATACCTTCGATGTGAAGGTACACCGATAACCCTAACGGACACTAAAATAATCATAAAATGATAAATTTACCTTAAATATAGAAACCAAAGTTCAAAATATGGATTAAAATGCAAAAATTACGCTTAGACCCCTAAATTTTTGAAAATTTTAGTTCGTACCAAAGGAAAACCAAGAGCATACGAAAAGTTTTAAAATTTCTATACTCCTACGAAAGACCATAGGAATAATAGAAATATTTAAAAGTCATAAAAATAACCATTTTATCCCTAAATACAAGAATTTGCTATTTAGTCCCTAAACTTTTCAAAATTTACATTTAAGCACCTAAATAAAAAAAACATCATAAAACATCAGTAACATATGAAAATATGCATGAAAGTAAAGCATATACATCCACAAGGATTCAACCAAACACCTTGGCCTTGAAACAAAAATTTTTTGACTTTTTGCAAAATAGTCCTTAAACTTCCTAAATTTGCATTTTGACCCCTATATGGAAGAACATCACAAAACACCCCAAAAAAATCATCAAACCAGGTAAGAATCAACCCAAAAATCTTGGCAAAATATGTGTGAAAATTTGACCAAGCACTTTTAGCCATAAAACATAATTTTTTTATATTTTGCAATTTAGTCCCAAAATTCTCTAAAATTGCAAAATGACCCCTAAAGTGTTAAAAACACCTCAAATATTTTTCAAAATGCATGAATCATGGTTCCCATGGCTCATAAAGCCCTCAGCCAAGCCAAAATTGTCATAATAAAACTTTTACAAATTCTACTATTTTGTCCCTATGTTTACTAACATTACAAAATAACCTAAAAATCATGAAATCAAGACAAAAATAAGCATAAAATCATCATCATCATCAACTCTAATCAAATTCTATGAAGGTGAAAAATATCAAAGATAAACATGTTTTGATATAGAAAATCATGAAAACAAGCATAAATAATTATTATTAAACTTAAATCAAAATAAAGCCACAAAATAAATATACTAATACAAATCAACATATTAACATCAATACAACATGAAAGTAATAATTTAAACATTATCATAAATGCAATAAAATCAAAATCATAACAACAAAAGTAACATTCCATAAAAAAACCAAGATTTGACTTAAAAAAAAAACCAAAAATAGCATAAAACACAAATTTTTAAAGCCACCATGTTTAGCCTTTGAACATGGATAAGAATCCATGAGCATTAACAGGACTTTGACTCAAGAAAATGAAGAATCAAGAGTGAAATTAATGAAAATTAAAGTTTTACAAAAAAATTAACTTGAAAGCTTGAAAAAAACATGAAAAAAATTAGGTAATTTAATAGATTTTTAATGTTTTTGACTTATGGAAGCCATTAACATATCATGAAAGCTTTTTCCCTTTGTTTCTTAGGGAGAGAATTGACAACCTTCTTGGCCGAATGGCCTTTTATTTTTTTTTCCATTTTTGGTTTTTTTATTTATTTCCTTTCCTTTTTTCACTTTTTTCACTTTTTTCTTTTTCATTTTGATTTGATATAAATTAATTATTTTTGCCTTTTATGAATTTCATCATGCTTGACATCATCACTTGTAGAGATATTTTAGATGATATTTGTATAATATGTAAAATTATACCATAAAAATTAACTATAAAGACTATAAATTGTAAAATTTAAAATTATATATTTGAAATGAAATTCCATATGATTGATTTTAATGTATCCTAATAATAAAAACAATTTTTTATTTACAGAAAAAACATTTAAAAAACTAAACTCATTAAAATTTACGAGAAAAATCTTTGTCGGGAAAAATTTTTATATGTAAGAAAAATACAAAACTCATAAAATAAATTAAATTTTTTAAAAGTGATTTAATATGATTTAAAAATTAATATTTGAAGAATTTTAAAAATTATAAAGTCAGAAAACTCTTATTGAAAAAATTTAAGGGTAGAAAACCTGTATCTTGGTAACAGAAAAAATTTTAAAACTCATAAAAATAAGTTAAATTTTTTAGAACTGATATAATTTGGATTAAATAATAATATTTAAAGAATTTAAAAATTATAAACTAAGAAAAATCTTTCCAAAAAATTACGAAGTAGAAAACTTCGTATTTCAAAAACAGAAAAATTTGAAAAGAAAAATGCAAAACTAATAAATAAAAGGAATTTTCCTAAATTGATTTAATATAAATTAAATAATAATATTTTAAGAATTTTTAAAATTATAAACTAAAAAAAAATCTTCTCAAAAAAAATTTACAGAGTAAAAAACTTCGTATTTTGGAAACGAGAAAAAAGTGTAAAACTTATAAAATAAAATGAATTTTGAAAAACTAATTTAATGATAATTAATTGGAAATTTTTAAAGAATTTTGAAGTTGAAAACTTGAGAAAATTCCACCATAAAATTTTACATATAAAGGAAAGCTCGTATTTCAGAATCAAGAAAATTTCAAAGAATACATTAAAACTTATATAAGATGAATTAAATAAGATATATCATCGGAGATATTAATTTACAAAATGGTAAAGATGAAAATTCAGAGTATGAAATAATTTTACCAGGAAAAATTTTATGAGTATAAAACTCACAATATTGTGAAAAATTCAAAATTTGTCACAAAAATGGACAACTTGACTCCCTGTGGCATAAAATGCCAATAGGTATTTTTCCTTAAATATTTCTGATTTTTTGAAATACATATCAGCATAAATACTAAATAGGTATTGGTACAATTATACAACGGTCAAGTTCCCAAGTTTCATGAAATTTTCTCGAAAAATTTTTTAAAATGAAAATTTTGACCATGATATCGTTCATAGAAACAAATTTTCAAAATTTTGACAAGAAAACTTAAAAAATTATTTTTTCTTAAACATTCGTCCTGGATAACTAAAATTAAAGATCAAAGTGTTGTTCTTTTTTATCACGTTTGAACTTACGGCCATTTAACTGTGAATAAACGGGTTTTGAGAATGTTTGATTCATTTGAAGATCTTCCCAATGAGAGTTACCATTAAGTTCTCATTTCGGATATTCAGGATTATCAAAAAAAAAAAAAAGAGGACCCAGAGGAAATTAGTTGTCTACAGCTACCCTTCTTTAACCATTGCTGAGAATCAGGAACATGGCAAAGATCAAATAGGCTTGATTTCATTCCTGTCGTAAGATGTGTGAAAAATAATCAAAACTAATAATGAACATAAAAACTAGTCAGCCCAAAAGAAAAAACTTAAATTAAATTGATGACTAGGGTAAAACCTAAGTTAAAAGGGGTTAATGCGATGAAATCGATAAGTCAACAAGGATAAGAGGTTGATTGGGACAAAACCAACAAGTCAACCGGGATAAAAAGGTTGACTTGGACAAAATTGACAAGTCAACAGATAAAGGTTGACTAGGACAAAACTGACAAGTCAACAGGGATAAACGAGGTTGACTGGGACAAAGCCAACAAGTTAACAGGGATAAAAAGGGTTGACTGAGATAAAGCTAACAAGTAAACAAGACAAAATTAAAAAGTCAACAGGGATAAAAGGGTTGACTAGAGCAAAGCTAATAGGTCAACAAGATAAAAGGTTGATTGGGACAAAATTAACAAGTCAACAGGGATAAAAGGGTTAACTAAGGCAAAGCCGACAAGTCAATAAATAAAGGGGTTGATTGAGACAAAGTTGACAAGTCAACAGGGATAAAAAAGTTCACTAAGATAAAGCTGACAAATCAATAAGGATAAAAGGGTTGACTGAGACAAAGTCGACAAGTCAATAAGGACAAAAGGGTTGATTGGAACAAAGTCGATAAGTCAACAAGACAAATCTGACAAGTTAACAGGGACAAAAGGTTTAACTGGGACAAAGCAGACAAGTCAACAGGGATAAAAAGGTTAATTGGGACAAAGCTGACTGTTGTAACATACCCCAGGTGGATCCTCACGGATCTATGGTTACATACGACTTAAAATATTTTTCTAACTTGGAAATGTCTTCTTGACTGAGACTTTTCCTTCACGAGTGATGAGAATGAGAAAGTATGGATTCCTGACTTGTGATACAGTGAAGGGGACCATAAGGCAAATTGCTCATCTTATTGGTCTCAGATGACAATCACGAAATGGCCAATGCTTAGAGTCACCATCGATCATTTTGGGCTAGGCATGATCGAATGCCAACTGAAACCTATGTCTTAAGCTACAGAACTCAAAACATCGATCCCATGGTCTACGTAGTACCAAAATTCACCATTTAGGTTTGGGAGTTGGTTACGCACAATGAGGTATGAACTTTTTCGTGATGCCTGAAATCGATATCTTACTAGCTATGTCTTATCTCGATTTTGATTCTTTTGATCTTAACTCGTCACTATTTTGATATAACCCTCTTTTAATGCATGAATCTTATAGAAATACAA